>JZKD02S1620976.1:61903-103572 GCA_000966675.3 Picea glauca
GGTGTTGTGATTCCTTCCTGTCTGAGTAGGAACCCTTTAACCAAATCTCTGGCTAGCACACATGCTGAAGGTAAATGAAATCTACAGAAGTCGAGGTAATTGGATTCCTTCCTGTTTGAGCAGGAACCTTTTAACCGAACCCCTGGCTAGCACACTTGCAACAGTAAACGAATCCTACAGAGGGTATGATGTTCTGGTTCCTTTCTATCTGAGCAAGAACCTTTAATCAAATCTCTGCTAGCATAGAATCATCACACAAGATTGCTGATAAAAAGAATTACAAATTCCATTCAATAAACTAAGATAGAGTCAGTAGTGTTTCAGCAAAGCGAAATCCATTAAAACAGTGTTTCAGCAAACGACAGTTAAACAAAGCATAAACATAAATTATACTAACACACTTCTAACTAATGGGTGAATCTTGTGATGAAGGTGGGCCCTCCCTTCTCACAAGATTCCCCTGAAACAGGAAATCTTAGAGACGAATAATCAAAGCAGTCTCATATTCATCTATCGAAATATCACATTACAAATTGAAAGAATAGAACACGTCCCGCTTCTCTGGAGTTGCTTCAATATCAAAACTTGGATCCCTCGAATGGTGATTTTCTCTGATTTAAAGAGGAAATCCCTTCGATACAATCATTACAATGCATATCTAAATCCTATCCTAGATCGGATCTTCTTTCTAAATCAGCATAGGATGTCCTGGTTTCACGCAACCGAATGCTAATACAGGCACTGAACGAGGTATTGTTGTTACAGCTGGTGTAACAACTTCTTCTCATCGTTGTTGATGTTATTTCAGCATCGCAATTCGCGGGCTGTTTCAGCCATGATAATTGCGCTCTGATTGTGTTGACTGCTGACTGTGACGGCTTCCTTGTGTTTCAGCATCGTTGGTTCTGGCAGTTTCTTCTGTGTTTCAGCATCTGCAACTCTGGACTGTGTAATAGCTCCGTGTTTTAGCATCTTGCGACCTCGGACTGTGTGGATGCTCTGTGTTTCAGCATCTGCGACCTCAGACTGTGTAGCAGCTCCGTGTTTCATCATCTGCGTCCTCGGACTGTGTAGCAGCTCCGTGTTTCAGCAATAGGCCTTGAATGCAAATCTGCAGTTTTGGACACTTATGCATTTCTAATCAATGGTTAAGTACAAAAGTGATGTAAAATATTATGCAAAACAGATTAAACGTAAAGTAATGAGAAGGGACATTGTATACCTTAGAGATGATAATATAAAGTGATAGTATGAGTCTAAATATAGGTGATCAGGAGTATAATGGTGGCAAAAAGTATAGGCAAAAAGGTGCATTGTGTGGTCCTAACACTTATAATACCATAATTTTCGTTTTTCCTCTAACTCTTTATCATACCACATTTTCTCCTTAAATTTTGATTTGATGATATTTTTAATAGTATCCTTATTTTTCAAAATGGTGTCTTCCATGATTTCCTAATAGCTTAGCCAAGACTAGGCATCTTTATTCGATCCTCGGTTTAGTCGATGGTGGTTACGACTAGAATTTGAAGCAATTTTAGGAAGCCTCTTGAATTCCATGTTGTTTAACTTGTTCTTATACATTAGGTATCAACAAAGGTATCCCAAGTGGTTCATATCCTGATTTCCATAGAATTATAACAATGTAACATACCCAGCCACCCTCGGGCCAGGCACAATACCTCAAAACTATGTTCGAAACTGATTTCAAATTTTGATACCATTTAATTATTAAAGAAAAATGAAAGAAACATGATAACAACACATGCAATAATAAATATTCACACTACAGTATAAATAATGTTTAAACATGCCATGCATAATAATAACTAGCAAGCATGCATGTTATATCATACAAGTCATAGAGACAATAATTAATACACAACAAAAATAAATATACAACAGAAAAACACATGGCAACGAGCACTTATCTTAATCAAAATGGTTCACGAACTGGCTGTAGACCAAGGACATTCCACCCAACCATAGACACTGTTGTTCCAAGTCTCAACAGTAGATCACCCTTGATCTAGGGTTATGAATCCACAAGGAAGCTTATGGGGTGTCACTAAGCTTCCCAAACTAGTCATCACTCAAGCTCTCACAGGTTCCTGAACACACAAAAATCCAAAGTACACCATCTCTTTTTTCTCCATCCTTCACAACCCAAGAGAATGGAACCCCTTCTCTGCCACACATTCCCTCAAGATGTCCACCACCTTCCATGGCTCCAATGCATCTGGTTGAGAATCTCCATGATGGGACTCTCATGACTCACAACTGGGAATAAATTTTAGCACATGCCAATGCATCTCAGGCATGCAAGAAAACATTCATGGTTGAAGGACACCAGTCACTTATACATCCTAAAAACAATGGATTCCTCCTTTATAATTCACCCCCAAAGTCCCATTCCAATAATAAGAATGAATGAGTGAAAAAATGAATAGAATGGAGAGTGTGAACAAGGAATAATGAATGAACAGCATGAGTGAAGAAGAAGAAGAACCCCTAAACATCCCATAATGTGGGTTTATATATTTACTTGTAAATCAAGAACCACATGGCCTTCCCCCAAGAGGCTCATGTAACCCCTTCTCTCCATTAAAAAAATTATGGGTAAATAAAATATGATAAAATGACTTATCCCTTAAGCCCCCTCTCTCACGGAATCATATCCCTCTATAACTATTTTCCTTGTTTGTCTTGTATCCAACAATGTATTTTATTATTATTAATGATCATAGCATTACATTTCCTAGGCATATTGGACTCTTTAATTATTTGGGCACTCTGAAATTTCATCAAATAAAAAAAATACATTATTTCATATGGGGACTCAAAACCAGGGTATTATATTCCCCTCCCCTTTATTTTGGCACTGTCCTCAGTGCATATACAAAATAAAAATCAAAATTTAAAAAATTATTCAAAAAGTCATGGGTACTCTGTCTGCATGGCATATTCATGCTCCCAAGTAGCATCTTCATGACTGTAGTAGTTCCATTGAACTTTTACCAGTTGTATAACTTTATTCTAGAGCATTTTGACTTGTTTGTCCAATATGCACACTGATTGGACATGAATGTCTTCGTCTAGCTCTACCTGAATCAAATTCCAATCAATAACATGCTTAAGATCATGTATATATTTTTTCAACAAAGAGACATGAAATACATTATGCACATTCATGGAAGAAGGAAATGCAAACTTGTATGCAACTATCCCTATTCTGTCCAATATCTCAAATGGACCACAGAATCTGGCTGCTAGCTTTGTACAACTACCCAACTTCAATGAGCTCTTCTTGGGATTCACATTAAAAATAACATCCTCCCGCACTTTAAATTATCTAGTTGTCTTATTCTTATCTTCATAAATTTTATGTCTATCTTGAGATGCCTATAATCCTTCTTAATTCTAACCATCTGGTCTTTCATGTCCCTGAGCAATTTTGGCCCAAGTACTACTTTGTCTGATGGGTTTTCCCAAGTCACTGGAGTATTCCATTTTCTACCATATAAATCATCAAATGGGATCATCTTCAATGAAGCTTGATACCCATTATTATAGGTGAACTCAACCAAATGCAAGTAATCTTCCACTTATATGGTTTATCAATCACATACATTCTCAGCATGTCTTTAATAACTTGGTTGACTCTCTCTGTATTCCCATCTGACCGTGGATGTTATGTTGTGATAAAATTCATATTTGCACCAAATCCTTTAAAAACTCCCCTCTAGAAATTTGAAGTAAAGTTTGTATCTCTGTCTGAAACAATTTCCTTGGGTATCCCATGCAACCTAGCAATTTCCCTCATGTAAATTTCAGCAATATTAGTTTTTGTATGATTCATTTTCACATGAACAAAATGAACAACCTTTGTCAATTTATCCACAAMTACCATTATGGAATCATGTTGTCTTACTATCATGGGAAAYTTAGTTATAAAATCAATKGTTACCACTTCCCATTYCTTCTTTGGAATTGACAACAGCTKAAGAAAACCCRTTGGGTGTCTATGCTCAACTTTTACTCTCTAACATTCCATACATATGGAAATGTAATCAATAACATCCTTCTTCATTCCYGGCCAAAATAATTTCCTTYGTACTGCTGCAATTRTTTTTTGTTAACCAAGATGTCYGACATWTGGAATGTTATGCATTTATTTTAATACCAAATTYCTAAGTTCTTCGGAACTAGGAACATAAATTCTATGTTATGCATAAKTAATTYATCTTYGTTAATCTCATACTCTTTAATTTTCTATTGTACGTTTTCTTGCTRTAAACTTTATTTTACCTGTAGGAAATGCTAATCTGTAACAACAACATCTAAAATTGTGCTCTTTAAATCTGATTGATGCATACTAACAATTGYACCATGCATGARATGTACTCTTMTRTTGAGTGCTTCACCAACTYTATTTTTTTTTCCCTTGATATGCTTGATGTCAAAGTCATACTCACTTAAAAATTCTAGYCATCTTGTTTTCCTAGCATTCAAAGTTGGTTGTTCAAAAATATATTTCAGACCACTATGCTCTATCATTAATTCAAATCTTTTTCCCATGAGATAATTCCTCCACATATTCAATACATGAACTACGGAAACAAGCTCCAAATCATGTGTGGAATAATTCCTCTTATGTTATTTATGTTTTCTAGACTCATAACTAATGGCATGCCCATTTTGAGTGAGGACTCCACGAAGTCCTTCCTTGCATGCATATGTACATACCACAAAATTCTCATTTGGGTCAACACTCTTTAAAATAGATGCACTAGTAAGAAATTCTTTCAACAAATTAGAATTCTCTTCACACTTTGTTTTCCATTCAAATTCGATTCCCTTCTTTTTAAAATAATTTATGGGATGAGAAATATTAGAGAACCCTACTATAAACCTCATGTAGTATCCGGCTAATCCCATAAAAGATCTGATTTCTGAAACATTCTTGGGTGTTGGCCATCCTCTAATGGCTTCAATCTTTTCTGGAGATACTATTATACCTTGTTCTGAAATGATATGACCAAATAATAGATTTGGTATTGGTAAAAAGAAACTTACAAATCTTGGAATAAATATGATGTTCCCTCAATACTTGTAACATGAACCTCAAGTGATGTTCATGCTCTTCCTCAGACTTACAATAAATAAGTTTGTCATCCAAGAACATAATGAAAAACTTATCCAAATAATTTATGAATATGCCATTCATGAAGAACATAAAGACAATTGGCGCATTGGTCAGTCCAAATGGCATCGCTACAAACTCATAATGTCCAAAACTGGTCTTGAAGGTTGTCTTATTGATGTCTTCTTCCTTGATTCTTACCTTATGGTATATGGATCTCAAGTCTATCTTTGAAAATGTATTTTCTCCTCTTAGTTGATAAAATAGGTCATCAATTTTGGGTAGAGGTTATTTTTTCTTCATAGTGGCTTTATCCATATGTCTAAAGTCTATACACATCCTTAATGTTCCATCCTTCTTTTTAACGGAGACTATTGGTGCTCCCCAAGATGAAACACTGGGATGTATGTACCCTTTCTTCAACAACTCTTTCAAATTCATTTGTAATTCTTTCAATTCAAGTGTACTCATTCTGTAAGGTGTTTTTGATACTAGGGAAAATCCCAGTACTAAATCAATAAAGAAATCTATCTCCCTCTTGGGTTAAAATACTGGTATTTCTTCGAATACATCCTCAAACTCTTGCAATACTGGAAAATATTCAAGGCTTGGCCCTTCTATCTTTTCTGATTCTTCCACATGAGATGCATACAATTGACATCCTTTCCTAAAATATTTCTTCAGTTGTAAGGTTGAAATCTCCCTTATAGAAATGGGTCTTGGAATTCTTTTCATAGTGCTCTATTTTCCTTCTTCATAAAGACATGTAAATGTCTTATTCAGGGATGATTTCAAGGATGAAAAATTATTTTAAAATGTAGAAACCTTGGTGAATATTACTAATCCTTCATATGTCAACTATAAATGTTTGGCGATATTGTTTTAAAAATATTCAAATTTCTAAGTATTTTATATAGTTTTTATAAAATTTTGGCAATTTTTAAGGAAAAATAATTTTATCCTATAGAATTTGGGTGAATCATTTTTAAAATAGCAAATCTCCTTTTTGGAAAAACCATGGAAAATTATCCCATGACAAAATTTAGCCCCTAAAATCATCTATGGTCTTATTATGACAATCTAGGACGGCATCATTTTGGTGCAACCAATCCATTCCAATTAGGATGTCATAAGATCCTAATGGTATGATATTCATATCAACAACTGTATTTAATCCGCTAATATTTATTGGACAACTTCTGACAGCCTCATTGATCCTTCATTTGGTTCCAGTGGCTAGATAAACCAAACTTGACTTTCCTAGCTTACCTTTCTCCAAATGTAGTTTATCCACTATTTTAGGATCAATATAACAATGAATTTCTCCTGAATCAATTAAAATAACAACATGATGATTTATGATATTACCTTCCACTTCAATCATATAGGATTGATACTCTTATTGTTGGTCTTCTAAGGTTGCATATATCTTTCCTATGTCCTCCATTATTTTAGCCTCTTGGATGTTGTGCATGGTTTTCAGTTCATCTCCTCTGTGAGGTCAATCCTTGTATAAGTGACTTTCCTTGCACCCCCAACATTGGATTGGTGGTCTTCCTCTTTTCCCCAAGGAATCCTCTTTCTTGGATTCATCCTTAGCAGACTGATCTTGTTGATTTTTATTAGTGTTGTTTCTATTGAAAGGAGGTTTTAACCCCTTCCTCCTGTGATCATATTTTTCCTTCTTCTTATCCTTCCAAGTTTTCTGCATGGATTATCTTCCCTTTCCTTGCTCATACATATACTTATCCTTCCTAATGCTCCCAGTCAATGTCCTGGGCTCATCATATTGAATATTCTCTTTATAAAAGGATAACAATCCACTTAAAAACCTCTGTATCTTCACTTTTTCATATTCGATCAATCCTACAATATACTTCAAAAATTTGAAGAACCTCTTCTCATATTTTTTCATGGTCATGCTTCCCAACCCTAGCTCAAAGAAATATTGCATCTTCTCTTCACAGAAGTTCTATGAAAGGTACTCCTTTTGAAAATATTTCTTGAACTACTTCCAAGTGATCCTTCTATCATTAATGTGCTCAACTTGGTTCAACTGATCCCACCACATAACAACTTTCCCATGTAAATGGCATCTGGTAATTCATTCTTCTAAGTTTGAGGAGTAGTTATTAAATTGAAAATACCTCCTAAGTCCAAGCATTCATGATTCAACATCATATTCCCTTTATCTTTCTTTATCAAAGGACGATGACATAAGTTTCCTCAAGTCTCCTTGCAAAATGTCCAATTCATGCCTTCTTCTTTGGTGCCTAACAGGAGACACTTATGGACTGTTTATAGAGTATTCATATGTATAAAATTCCTTGTTGAGTAACGCGGTGGGTGATGTCTACTTTTTATCTCTCATCAAACTCTCATTGTCTACTTTGTAACTCTGCACTTCTATTTTCAGGCTTTTCACAGTCTCTATTAAGGTTTCTTGTTCCCTCTACTCTTGTTCCCATTTGATTATGTCTCTACATTACCAACACTTATATTTTGACCTTTGAATTATTTATCATGATCAAAGGCTCCCTCTCCTTCCTTAATTTCTTGAATATGCATTCTTATCTTGAACTCATATTGCTATACTCCCTAATTCTGCAAAATGTGCAAGAAACCATTTTGTTAGAATTATGCATATTATAAAATAAAAAAGAACAAACAATTCTACATGTCCTCTTTATGCTCAATTAACGATTAAATATATCATCATTCTCCAAATTATAACAATTTAATGTTATTCTCCTATGAATCATATTTCTAATGACTATTCCCATGCCCCAATCCGATCTATGAGCTGAAAGTTATGGCTTCCTAAAAAAGTCACTTTTACCCTTTTTGTGCAAACATGATCTTGTAATGGAAATGGAATGGTTGTGTGCCAATATTGTCAAATTATTCCACAAGATCTTTAAACTGGTACAAAATTTAAATTTTTCATAGGCACTTCCTTCAATCCACTTTACTTGTGACCGCTACTCGAAACCACGAGCTTATCCACTCTAATCGATATTCCTTTAGTGATTTTCTCTTTATTATCCCATTGATGCATGAGTATCAAATGAAACCAAAACCATTGATCATGATCAAGATAAGATCCAACGACAAAGATCCGTAACGAAAATTGAAGTTTCTTGATAATTAATTTTATGTAGGTTACAGTCTTTATATTTTGACCATTAGTTTCTTTGGTGACATGTCATCCCGGGATTAATATGCGTGGTGGAAAAGCTGCTAACATGCCACCATGCTGAGATGCGCAAACCATTTGTCTCAACAATTGATTAAAATAAAACCATCGAATCCTCCTTTATATTGGGCGATGGTTTGAGAATTTGATCAACCCCTTTACCTTATCATAAGACTGGTGTTGGAGCCAGGTCCTATGGGCTTCAACATTCTTGCATTACTCCAGGGTAATACATTTTGAATTACAATTCGCAAAATTACTTATATTATCTCCACTAATAGATTGGATTGTTGAGATTTCATCTCTCATTGACTAGACGATCCTGGCTCATCTGGATCCTTTAATGAAATCAACGATCATGAATTAATCAGGTGTTGAGATGAACGGTCCTTATTTATTTCAAGACTTTGGCACTCTGAGACTCCAATATATTACAACTCTCAAGTGTTCAACTCCTTTGGAGTTATACCTGTCGATGTGGTCATTGAGTGGTGATGACCGCTTACCGTCGGTTAACACCTCCACTTATGCTACCCTTCCACTTTCTTAATCCAACGACTATGATTTAATCAAGTTTTGATATGGAAGGTTCTTATTTATTTTAGGACTTCGAGATACTATGACTCTCAAGTTGTTCAACTCCCCCAGAGTTATATATGTCGAAGTTCTTATGCTTTCCTTCCACTATACTTGATCTGATGGTCGATAATTCACTCGAAGTTCCTCCTTGATCCAACGATCTACGTTAATTTGTTACTTCGGCCTTCTACACTTTTGCTGGTAGAAGAAGTTGGACATTCTCGAAGGCCATAATCCTAGAGATGACATGGAATGTTGATGTTACCTATCGTATGTGTGCCACGTGTCACTCAAAAATGGACATATTGGGGTCCAAAAGGAAGTAAATTCATGTGACATGTGTCCCCATATGGCACCCCTACCATGTGGCATAAGACATGTCATCAACCAAAAATATAGTCCACATTCCTTCGCTCCAGATATGACGTCCTGTGTGATTTCTTGACTTCGTATTTACACTTCATGTCTTCGACACTTCGTAGCTTTGGAACTTCGTGGCTTTGGCACTTCACAACTTTTACCACTCTCTAGTGATTGTCGACGTAGCGAAGTTTGGGAGTCCCGAAACTTATGCTATCCCTCTACTCCTGATCTAATGACCCACATAAATCCTTAATTCTTTCCTCAACCTAATGGTTGGTGGGATTTCGAGGTTTCACGACTTCAGGAGTTGTGCCTCTGCCTTGTCTCCAATAATCATCGAAGTGGTGATGTTCTGGAGTCTAGAAACTTATGTTATCTCGTACTTGGCCTCGATCAACGACTGACGATCTATCAGTTCGATCTGATGGCTCTGGTTATACCCAAAATTTCTCAATTAGATCTTATGGCTCTCGTTTATCTAGCTCCCTATTTAATGGTTACGATTCACGATCATTTACAAAGGATCTCTATCTGCACTGTGCTCTGGCTTCTGCGTGATTTCTACAATGCTCTTTCTCTTGAGATTTTATTTCCTCTTGTGCATTCTTCTGCATACTCTTTGCCATGATTTACATCAATGAAAACTAATTTTCCAACATCCCTACTGTAAAATATTCTCCTCACAGTTTTGAAGGTGTTTCTACAGTTGATATTTTGGGAATTTGATCCCAATAGCACTTACTTAAGGCACTCCTTTTCCCTGAGATTTAGGATCTCAAAGACATATTCTTTCTTAATAACAATACCATGTTCAACATTTCTATATCATACTAGTCCGATGTTTAAACTAGAAGCTCTGATACCAATATGTAATGTACCCAACCACCCTCAGGCTGGGAACATTACCTCAAAACTTCGTTTGAAACTGTTTTTGAATTCTGATACCATTTAATTATTAAATAAGCATGAAAGAAACATGATAACAACACATGCAATAATAAAGATTCATTCTACAATATAAAGAATGTTTAAACATGCCATGCATAGCAATAAGAATCAATCATACATGTTATAACATACGAATCACAGAGACAATAATTCATACACATCGAAAATAAATATACAATAGAAAAACACATGGCAGAGAGAATTTATCTTAATCAAAATGGTTCACCAAATGGTTGCATACCAAGGATGTTCCACCCAACCGTAGACACTATTTTTCCAAGTCTCAACAGAAGGTCACCCTCGAGCCAGGGCTATGAATCCACAAGGACGTTTCCAGGGTGTCAGTAAGCTTCCCAAACCAATGAGCACTCAATCTCTCATAGGTTCCTCAACACACAACAATCCAATGTACACCAACTTTGTTCTCTCCATCTTGCACAACCCAATAGAATGGACCCCCTTCTCTTCCATGCAGTCCCTTGGGTTGGCCACCTCCTTCCATAGGTGTAGTGCATTTGGTTGAGAATATCCATGTTGGGACTCTGAGGAATCACATTTGTGAATAAATTTTAGGACATTCTAATGCATCTCAGGAATGAAAAAACAAATTCATAGCTGAAGCACACCAGTCACTACTACAACCACCAAAAAATGGCTTCCTCCTCAATAATTCACCCTGACAGTCCCATTCTAATAACACAAATGAATGAGTGAAAAAATGAACAGAATGGAGAGTATGAACAAGGAATAATGAATGAAAAGGGTGAGTGAAAAATAATAATAAGAAGAAGAAGAAGAAGCCCCAAACAACCCACAAGATGGGTTTATATATTTACTTGGGTATCAAGAACCACATGGCCTTCCCCCAAGAAGTTCATATAATCCCTTCTCTCCATTAAAAAAATTATGGGTAAATAAAATATGATAAAATGACTTATCCCCTTAAGAACACTCTCTCGTGGAATCATAACCCCCTATAACTCTTGTCCTTGTCTGTCTTGCAACCAAGGATGTATTTTATTATTAATAATGATCATAGCATTACATTTCCTAGACACATTGGCCTCTCTAATTGCTTGGGCACTCCATATTTTCATCAAATAAACAAAATACATTATTTCATATGGGACTCAAAACTGGGGTATTACACATTGTTATGTATCTCCCAATAAAATTCCCACCAAATTTTGACATGGGTAGGGGATTTAAGCATAACTAAGGTGATCTTTTCAGAGTCAATTTTTTTTACTAGAGTAATACCCCTCTAATAGATTCATCCATTACTCCAAATAATTTTAATCTATCGGCCCTTCAAATAAAGGTATATCAAAGTTAACTTGTACCTTAAATGGCTTCACACCTCTAAAATGGCTACTTGTTGAAGTTTCCTCGCTTATCGTAAGTAGTTGTCGAAGGATCTGGGTGAAATTTTCCACCATCTCATTCCTCTATCACACGAGGGATTCCCTGAGAAACATCTAGAAAGGATATCCTACTCCATAATATCTCTTTTCTTCTTCCATGAGAGGTTTCTTGGGGATTTCCTGGGTTAGTGAGAGAAGTTGTTCCCAAGTGAAACTACCTCAAGACACAACTCTCTATATCTGAACCTCATCAAGGACATGCATTGAGAAATAACAAGGAGAATATTTCCCCAGACCATTCATTCATATTATATTGAGAACAAAATGAAACACACATATAAATATCCTAGAGGATACAAAAGTACAATGAAACCGAAATTCTATTAATGAATAAAATAGTAGAATATTGTAGAACACAAACTAGATAGAATGGTGATAGCTTATCTCTAAAGAGAAAGAGATGTCAACTACGCTCATTCACAAAAATATAATACAATGGGCCACAAGAATGATCTTTTAACATAATGAAAGAACCATGAAGGTCCATACCCTAACCCTAACAGGTGAAGCGCGAAAATATTTCGGGTTGTGAGATGGTTAGTTGATCCGCCAACCCCCCGATGGTGAAATTTTTGCATAGAATCTCCATTTGGGGAGTTTGGTAGCTTGTTGGAAAGATCTAATTCAAAAGTACAATTATTTGTAGGGCCTCATCTTTCCATAAAAATTGTAGGCCCCCAAATGGAGAAAAAAACATCATTTAGGGCCTTAAAATGGCCCCAGAAGTTTACTTGACCTGAAAGTCAACCAAAACTACCAAGATGGAGAACCATGATAATTCAATGAAAGAGATGAGTAACTACCGATATCCACCTAGATCATGAAATGTTTTGATCTAAATATATATGCATAAAATCAAATAAACAATTTGTTGAAAGATTTTCTTATTTTATATTAAATTTAATCTATTGAAACAACATAATAGACCACCTATCTACCGCATAAAGACTAAAGATACATATGTAATAATATTATTAACGTGGAAGTACTATTTACAATATAAACTTATAATGAGAATTTCAATGTGAAAAGAATATTTGAAAAACAGATAAAGGTGGAAGTACAATTTACAATATAAATTTATAATGAGAATTTTAGTGTAAAAAGAATATTTGAAAAACAAATAAAGGTTGGATGAGGGTTTTTCAAAGCCAATGACCTTAATATGATAGACTTTCACCACATAAGAGGTGAGGTTTGGATCACTATTTTAAACCAAAAACACCTTGTCATTATGGTTTTGTGGAACACACGAGTTATAAATTATCACTATTACTTATTAGTCCAAGGTAGCGAATATAGGCACGTCTGAATGATTAACATTAATTTTATTTGGGTACAAAATGGTGTTTTCCACGATCGCAACAAGCCTCTCCCCATCCTACCAATTTTCACATTTCAAACACCAAAGCATTTTCTTTGGAGAGTCAAAACGATCGTGGGATTTTGGAAGCATGAGTCCCTCTAGGATGCAATGGCGACTTTCATGGAGTCCCTAACTTGATCTAATTGGCGAAAATATTTGGAATCCTTGTCCCAAAGATTGTTGCGGAAGGCACAGGCACTGAGAAGGTGATCCATAGTTTCTTTTCTTAGGTGGAATTACATGCCAATTTTCGATCCCTGAAATACTTTATTGCATAGATGATCCCAAGTGAGAATTTTCCTACGAGTGATCTACCAAAGAAAGGTTTCAACTTATGGCAAAAGATTTTCTTTCCATATTTTTTTCCATATAACTTTTGCTGGAAGGTTCGGGTGATGAGCGACTAAGTGGTAAGTTTCTTTTAAGGAGAATCTTCTAACTAAACAATAACCTTATTTGAGAACATCAAGCTTAGCTAATATTTTGATTTTTCTAAGATGCAATAACTGAGTTAAGGAAGAAAGATGGCATCAACTCCTAAGGGGTATGTGATTAGGGTCAATATGCCATATGTTCCAATCTGAATTTATAGGTACATGTGACCAATAATATTTGACAAGATGGCCTTGAGTGGTCTAAAGGGGATGCTTCAACAGAAGGACTCTTTGATCCATTTGAATGGATGGTAGTTGTTGCCAATAATATTCACAAAAGAGAGTTGAATGTCAATTTCTTATTTTCCAAAAACTATGTTGTTGTATGATCCATCTGTTTTAACATGTCGAGTTCCAGATAAGAGAGCCCAAAGTAGGATTGATCATTCAGATGATTCCCACTAAGCTAAACTAACCAACATATTTTTGTTTCGAGAGTATAATCGAGAGTTTTCCTTTTTGTTGAATCCATTTCCACCAAAGTTTTTCTCCAAGTGTGTTGGAAATAATTTTGGGATCTTGTAGTCCTAACCCTTCATGAATCTTGGGTAATAATAGTGTATTGCATTCCACAAGGGCCCATTCTTTTAAGCTTGGGCTCTCTTCCATGAGAAATTTCTTTCTAGACCTCTTACAACACATAAAATTATTTTTGGGGCCGCCAGGATCAAGAAAAGGTAGAGCCATATATCACGAAGAACATATTTGAGAAGAATTAGGAGTATTGCAAAGTTAACAGGGTGAAAATTCCAACTGGATAAATTCTTACTAAGACGAGAGAGAAGATATTTTGAAGAGCTACTGTGAATCCATGAATTCGACAGGGGTACGCCCAGATATTTGGACGGATGGGAACCCCTAGGAAAGCCTATGATGCATGAGGCATGAAATTGAATAGAACAAGGAGTGTTGAAGAAGAAGATATGATATTTTAGTTGATTAATGAAATTTCCATAGGCTTCCATGAGTTTATCAAGAACTGATATGAAGGATCATGCCTCCTTTGTAGATGGGATACCCATGAGCAAGGTGTCATCCACAAATTGGTTGTGGGCTAGAGGATCATATGATCTATGTAGTGACATATATTGTAGTTTTTTTTTCAGTGGCTTCTTTGAGGCTGTTGCCCAATCCTTCTGTTGGAAATATAACTGAGAGGGGGGGGGGGTGAATCATTTATGTATATAAGCTTGAAATTTTTTCCCTTTATTTGATTCTTTCTAGATTATTATTTGATGTGTTGATGATAACTTAACATTCATAGATATACAATGATCAATCAAACAGAATAGGCAGAGACATTGATTTTCCTGACGAAACCCATAAGGGTGAAAACATGTTCTTCTTAGGATGTCAATCAAGCTCCAAATTTCATGTACATCACAGTATTTGAGCTCCAACTCAAATATGAGGCTACAACCTCTAATAGAAAGCTACAAATTGCAAAGATCACCAACTCTTAGATTTCTCTAGCACCAACTAGATGGAAGCACCAACTCCCAGGTTTCTCTAGAACCCACTAGATGGAAGCACCAACTCCCGGAATATCTTCCAGCACCAACTATAATTTAGAGGACTGAAATCCTCCCTAGCACCACCTACCACCCTGAATGAATCTTACAAAACTTTACTTACTTTCTCTGTCTTTGATATGATTTGTTACAACTCCTTGTCTCCTCTGCCTTCTTAAGCTTCTATACTATGTTTTGCTTCTTCATCGTTCAACTTCTATGCCCTTCTATTTTTCCTCCTACACTCAACACACCTGCTATTCAACTTATCTTCTTCCTTTAATACTTTGTGCTGCCTTTGCATGCTCTTTACTGTGCCATGGATCTCCCCTCTAGATTATGCACTATGTCTCATCTTGCCCACATGCATCACTATCAAAAAAGCACACTCTCTTTTCTATTGTGCATATCTTTCTCAAATCGAATCCTCTCCTTGATCATCATCGAAATCTTCATATTCCCTTGTGGTTATATTAAATATGTTCATCATTAGTGGGCATTAGCTTGAGATTATTTGGCTTCTCTGGCAGTCATAACTCTTTGTATTCTCTAGTAGTTATAGTCAGTCATTTTTGGCTTCTTTGGCTTCTAATCCCCTTCCTTTACGTGACCACCGGCGATGACCAAACACCTATTCAAAAGGTGCTTCCTGATCTCGATCTAGTGAGAACTAGCTTCATTTCTCAATATGACCTTGGGAGAAGATCTCATGTGACCACGCGATTGGGGGCACATCCAAAGTCGATTTGAGGGAAACCTACTTTTTTCCCCGCAATTCACTTTAGATATCCACGTGTTCTTTCTCCAAAACCGTGGTTTTGATTGTGACCCACCTTCAACATTGTAAATTTCATGCACCTTCAATCCCCGCAATGCGATGGGACAATCGATCTCACAATCTTGACGGTGCTCCTAAACTGACGGATCAGATCTAACCTTCTTAAATCAATGGTTGTGATTGATTTTGGCCTTTCGGTCTTCGGGAGTTTCAACTCTAAAATATCACTTTTCCCATATGACAATCTTCTAGAGTGGAATATCTATTGACACCTGTCTCCCTAAAACTATGGTCAGGATCCCCTCCACGAGTCTAGCCTTTGGGACTTTCAATTCTTAAACTCTCGTTTGTTCCATATGACAATCTTTCAGAGTTGGTGATATGAAGACACATGTCCTCCTTAATCGACAACTTTTCCTTTACTTCGAGGATTTTAGCGCTCAACTAGATCAATGGTCCCGTGTCCCCTTTCTCGATCAATGGTCAAGATCTGCTTCGCTACTCCAGATTCGGCAATTTCAATTCTCAACCTTCATTCTCTCGCAGAACAATTTTAGTCGGAGTCCATAGATTTCTGCCATGTGTCCTCCTCAAATCAGCGGTCCTCGTTTACTTCGGGAGATTCAAATCCTCTACACTTGATTTCTCCTAGAGTGTTTCACCTAGAGTACATGATCTGTTGACGTGTGTCCTCCTGCAGATCGATGATCCTCATCTCCTTTGGCTCTTTGGGACTTTAGTATGATCGATTCTTCATTCTCCTCTGGAGTGGTCACCTTCTAAATAAGTCATAGGCAGTGGAGACTGCTTCTTGTTGATTAACACTTCCACTTACTCTGTCCTTTGATTGAACTAGATCAACTGTTGAGAATGCACTCGAAGGAATATTTAGATCGGAAGGCTCAGAGGGACTTCAGACCTTTGTCCTTCGGGACTTTTGACATTTGTTGTTGATGAACATTCTGAAGTAAATCTCCTGGAGTGACATAGCTTGCTTACATCACTTGTTGACATGGCACGAGACAATTTCCTCTTGACACTTGTCATCATCTGATTATGCCATGTGTACTTGCTGACGTGGTCTTCCACATTTCCTTACTGAGGTGGTTTGCTGATGTGTTTAAGATGTGTAGGCAGTGTAGTGGAGGTGGAGGAAGAGCGCGGTAGTGGAGTGTGATGTGTAGCGGGTAGTGGAGATTGACGTCGGAGTGCGGAGGTGGTATGTATGAGTGGTTTGGTGGTTTTATCAGAGGGGGGGTTAGGCGGTAAGTGGTAATGCGTGAGGGGGGTCCTAGTTGACAAGAAGGTGACACATATGAGAGTCCCACATGAGAAATACCACCAACTAATACCCCCCCCCATGGTTCAAGGCAGAAATCTCGAGGGGGTCCGATATGCTCTGTCGACCATAGATCTAAGTGCCTGATTATCAGTCGCTGAGATTAGCGTTCCTTCTAACTTATCTTGTCCTTCCACTTATTTTGATCTGATGTCTGATGAAAATTTGAGTGATCGAGATCTTAGATCTCAACCCTTTCTTATCCTGTCCTTCTAATTAAATAAATCTGACGGCTGATGGAAATTCGAATGATCGAATTCTCAATCATTTCCCCCTAATTATCCTTCCTTCATTAATTTAATCTAATGGTTGTTGGTCCTCTGGATCAGTGATCCAACGAACTTTGTCACTCTTCCTCTTGAGTTTTTGATCTCTTCGAATTTAGAAGGCTTTCTAAGTTTTCACGGGTCTCAACCTTTTCTCCAACTGCGAGTCTGTCTCTTGGACCTTGTCTATAATTTTGGAAACTGCTATCTCTTCTTATCTTTCTCATCTTCTACGCTCTCGAGGTTTGGTTCACTACTATTCTTTCCACCAATGAAAAGCACATTCTTCCTATAAACATGCCAAAAATCCCCCTCTTTGGCGTTGATGGAAACCCTGAAAAGATGCACTATTCTTCTTAGACCTCCAACTGTAGCATACAGACAACACCTTTTTCTCCCCCTTTGACATCAATTTCAAACAAAAAGGAGAGTGAATTTGTGATCCCCCTGATCGGATATACTAGGATCACTCTCCCCCTCATCAGATAGACTATTTTAACTTGATAACGAGGTCACACCCAACGTCTGGCGTAGATATTCAAACTGAGATTTTGCAAGCGATTTAGTGAAGATATCAACAATCTCCAAGTCTGCAAGTGTTTGAATCATCCATAATACTTGGGTGCAGCAAGTGCAAGCTACAATGTATTCAACTTCTATAGTCGATAAGGAAATGGAACCTTGCTTCTTGTTCAACCATGCTATAAGAGAATCTCCTAAGAAGAATGGACCTCCACTCGTTCTTTTCCTTTCATCCACGCAATTAGCCCAATCAACATATGAATAGAATGATAGTTGAAAATTTTGATTCCTAAGATACCATAGGCCATAGTTCATTGTTCCTTTCAAGTATCTGAATATTATTTTGACAGCTAGCAGATGAATCTATTTAGGTGTAGCCTGATACCTTCCTACCATTCCAACAACATGCATTATGTTTGGACGAGATGATTTGATGTACAATAGGCTTCCTATCATAGACCTATATGAACTCTGATCAACATCAGGTGACTCATCATCCTTTCTTAAATTACATCCAGTAACCATAGGTGTGCTCATAGGTGTAGAATATTCCATTTGAAACCTTTTCAACATTTCTCTTAGATATTTCTCCTGAGAGATAAATATTCCTTCATACCTTTGAGTAATTTGCAGACCAAGAAAGAATGACAGTTCCCCTATCATATACATTTCAAATTAATATTGCATGGCGGAAGAAAACCATTGTACCAATGAAGAATTATTGCTTCCAAAGATGATGTCATCTACAAATACCAACACAATGAGGAAATCATTACCCTCTGTTTTGATATATAGATTGTTGTCAAGTGTTTCTCTCTTGAACCCTTTGTCTTGAAGAGACTTATCCAGTTTGTAATACAAGGAACGAGGAGCTTGTTTCAACCCATATAAGGCTTTCTTCTTTTATATATCCATGTAGAAAATCTGACTAGACATTCATATGATAGACTTTAAACTATTTATGAAACGCATAGGCAAGAAACATTCTAACAACTTCTAATCTTGCTACGAGCGCAAATGTTTCATCAAAATCCAGTCCTTCTATTTGAGCAAATCCTTTGTATAACAATCTAGAATTATTTCCTACAATATTTCCTTTCTCATTCATCTTATTTTTGTAGACCCATTTTGATCCTATTACATTTTTATTTGTTGGCCTAGGAACGAGTTCCCAAGTGTCATTATTTTCAATTTGGTCCAGTTCCTCATTCATTGATTTTAACCAATTTACGTATTCATTACAATATTTAGGTTCCACCATGGATATGAAGGCTATATGTTATTGCTAGATGTCTTTGATTATCCTTCTCCTGGTTTGTATACCTTTTTCTTTCTCACCAATTATCTGACTTTCAGGATGATTGTTTTGAGTAATTTTGGAGGAAGGAATTGATGTTTATTGTTGTCCTGACTCTTCTTGTATGGGTGTCTCTTCACCACATGATTCATCATATTCTTGTGACTCTGAGATTTGTTGTTATTTATCTTCATTATTCTCATCATCATTTTCATCTGGCTTAGTTCTTATTCTTTGTTGATCTTTTACAAGAACTTCTTCATCATTTCGAACATCAATACAGTCTACTAATTTATGCATTCTTTTGTTAGAGAATTTGTATCCTTTACTATTCATTGCATATCCTAAGAAGATACCTTCATCAACTCTACTATCAAATTTTCCTAGATGATCATCATTATTCTTGATGTAGCATTTACTTCCAAATACTTTGAAGTGCTTGATTGATGCAGGCCAACCAAACCACAACTCATATGGACTTTTATAATTGTTCGTCCTTAGATGTGCTTTGTTTAGAATATGAACAGTTGTGTGAACAACCTCCACCCATAAGGTTTGTGAAATGTCCCTTTCACTCATCATATCCCTTTTCATCTGCTAAACTGATCTATTTTGGCATTCTAAAACTCCATTTTGTTGAGGAGTACCTGGAATAGTATATTCTCTTTTAATTCCATGTTTTTCACATAATTCTTTGAAGTCTCCTGACAGAAAATCTCCTCCCCTATCTGAGCAAATTTCCTTTAACTTCCTTTATGTATGATTCTCAGCTAATGCCTTAAACTTTTTTAACTTCTCAAATGCATCATATTTTTCTCTCAGAAAGGAAACCCACGTAAGTTTGGAGAAGGCATCAATGACTAGCATAAAGTAACGTTCTCCTCCAGTACCTTCCTTTCACAATGGTCCACACAAATCTATATGAACAATTTGAAGTGGTTTCTCTGAAGATGTGAAACTCTTTGATTTGAATTGAGCACGAGTCAGCTTCCCCATTTGATAGGATTCACATACAGAGTTATTAGGCTTAGATATTTTTGGAAGGTCTTTCATAGCAACTTCATTATTCAGTTTGACAATATGATCAAAATTCAGGTGTCCAAGCCTTCTGTGCCATAACCAACTTTCATCAAATTTTCTTAAATGACATTTCTCCTTATCTTCCTTCAGAACATATACATTGTTTTCAGTTCTAACCCTTTTTGCAAGTAGCTCTCATGTGTTTACTATCTTTATTTTACAATTCTTGGTAGTGAAAGTGACTTCACATCCTCTGTCACATATATGACTGACACTAAGAAGATTATGCTTTAAACCATAAAAAAATAATACATCTTTAGCTTTGCGTATTCCATTACTTAAGCTTCCTAGACCTTTACCTCTGATCTTTCCTCGACCATCATTTCCAAAGGTCACACTCCCTGATTTATTTTCCTTGAGTGATAGGAACTTACTTTTGTCACCTGTCATATGACTGGAGCATCCATTGTCAATATACCAGAAGTATTTTTGTCTTTGAGCTGACAACACCAATCCACACTTGTTATCTTCATTCTTCTTCCAAACCTTGAGGTTTTCAGCTTTGTTATTTGAATCTAGCTTATAGTTCTTTAAGCGATAGTCTGTAGATTTATGTCCATAATTATGGCAGATGTAACATTTTGGTTCATTGAATAAAGGATCATAACGATTGTTATGATTAATCTGCATCATTTTCCTAGACATCACATCATTTGCAGTTTGTGGTTGTTTGTTACTTGGTTGTATCATTCTTTGTTGTGGAAGTTATTTATTCCTTGGTTGTCTTGATTTCTCATGTCTAAATCTTAAAGAACAATTTACATCTTTGTGGCCAAAATTAAAGTAAAAACAATATCCATAGAAAAAATCTTTGTACCTAAAAAAAGGTTGTCTTCTTTGAGCAGGTGGATTTCTTCCATGCTGATGATTTCCTTGAGTAGAGGGTGTATCATTTATTTGTTCTACAGATTCAGTTCTGGTAGCGTTTCCTTCACTCCTCCTTGGCGGTTGATTCTCTTCCTTTGTTTCTCCAGGTTTGTTGTTGTCAATGGTTGTAGATTTGACAAACTTGATGGATTCATTTTTTCTTGGCTGACCACTACTTGATCCCTATTCATAACCCAAACTAGTTTTCAACTTTGAATTCCTTTGCTGATTCAGAATGGAGGCTAATCCTTCTAAGGCTTTAATACTTGTCAGATTCTGATTATATAAGGCTTGAAATTTCTCTAGATCTTTTCTGATAGTCACTACTTCATCTTCCCATTTTTCACCTTTTGTTTTGTCTTCCTTCAATTGTTGTTTGAGGATGTCTTCAATCTTCTTAGCTTCTTCTAACTTAACCTTCAACATATTAATTTCTTCAAATGGTTACTTGCATGATTTCTCATACCTGAGCAGTAATTGTTTTTCTTTTATTTTGTTTTCGCTTAGTGTATCAATCTTTTATATGGCACTGACAAGTTCTCCTTCAAGATCTACTACTGCTTCACCATCAATGAAATCACTTCCTGTATCTTTAGTTTTTAGATATTCTAAAGCTATTATAATGATATCATTTATTTTATCTTCAGTAGAAGAGTCACTGCATTCATCATCCAAGGGATCATCATCATTGTTTACAAAAAGGCTTTTCTTCTTAAAATTATTGTCTTTATAGAACTTCTTTTGTTTGTGCTTCTGTTCATCGTCATATGTATGATCATTTCTTTTGTGAGGACACTTATATGCAAAATGAAATATCTTTCCACAGTTGAAACAATTTAAGGGCAGTTTACCTTTGTATTTTCCTGATCCTTTCTTCAGTCTTCTCACAAAATGAGGGGGTTCCCAAGGCTCTTGCGATGTGCGCCACACATTCAATGATAGCCACACGATCATGCATGCAAGAGGACACCACATTCGAGGAGTGGAGATCATATTGCACAAGAGTTAGGTAGGTTTTGTTGAGAGAAGAGAGAAGAAGCTCTTCCCATGTATAATCTAAATATATTAAGGGGTTATCATATCTTGTATTAGTGAGAAAATATAAAACTTTATCGGTTGATAATTTTACATGAGAGCGAACAAGGCTAGAGGGACTTGGGAGGATATAGGCCAGATTGTTTATTAGGGGTTCCAAATGCCAATGGAAGGAGAGTTTATAGGGAGGGGAGCCCCATTGAAGTTTGGTAATAATATGGATGATGATCCTGGAATCACCTTCCACCACCAATTGGTAGAAATGAAGGCCAATGGAAATTTTGAGGCCATCAATGAGGGAAAACAACTCCGCGACATTGTTAGAATTTATCCCATGGTGGCTAGAATAGATGTGGAGGATGTTTCCCCTATTGTCTCTGAATATTCCTCCAAAATTGGTTAGACCCGAGTTGCCTTTCGATGCCCCATCAAAATTTAGTTTAACAAATCCCAAGGGAGGATAAGGAGGAGGGTTTTGGGAGGAAATCAAGGGAGAAGGGGAAAGAGAAAGACAATCAGAGAGAAGGGCTTGTTCTTGGGGATGGAATTGAAGATATTCAGTTCTCCTATTTTAGTTTAAGATAGTCTCTTCCATATTTTGTTTGATCTAGTTCCATACAATGTTTTGAGGATGGGATGTATTCTTGAAGATTCGACCATTTCTCTCTTTCAATATCTCCCATAGTAAAAAACCTGAAAAAAGTTGTCATAATCGATTGAGGACTGGATTTTGGAAGCATGAGTCGCTCTAGGATGCAATGGTGACTTTCATGGAGTCCCTAACTTGATCTGATTGGCGAAAATATTTGGAATCCCTGTCCCAAAGATTGTTGCGGAAGGCACAGGCACTGAGAAGGTGATCCATAGTTTCTTTGCCTAGGTGGAATTAAATGCCAATTTTCGATCTCTAAAATACTTGATTGCATAGATGATCCCAAGTGAGAATTTTCCTACGAGCGATCTACCAAACAAAGGTTTCAACTTATGGAAAAATATTTTCTTTCCATATTTTTTTCCATATAACTTTTGCTGGAAGGTTTGGGTGATGAGCGACTAAGTGGTAAGTTTCTTTTAAGGAGAATCTTCTAACTAAACAATAACCTTATTTGAGAACATCAAGCTTAGCTAATATTTTGATTTTTCTAAGATGCAATAACTAAGTTAAGGAAGAAAGATGGGATCAACTCCTGAGGGGTATGTGATCATGGTAAATATGCCATATGTTCCAATCTGAATTTATAGGTACATGTGACCAATAATATTTGACAAGATGGCCTTGAGTGATGTAAAGGGGATGATTCAACAGAAGGAGTCTTTGATCCATTTGAATGGATGGTGTTTGTTGCCAATAATATTCACAAAAGAGATTTGAATGTCGATTTCTTATTTTCCAAAAACTATGTTGTTGTATGATCCATCTGTTTTAACATGTCGAGTTCCAGATAAGAGAGCCCAAATTAGGATTCATCATTCAGATGATTCCCACTAAGCTAAATTGACCAACATAATTTTGTTTCGAGAGTATAATCGAGAGTTTTCCTTTTTGTTGAATCCATTTCCACCAAAGTTTTTCTCCAAGTGTGTTGGAAATACTTTTGAGATCTCGTAATCCTAACCCTCCATGAAGCTTGGGTAAGAATAATGTATTGCATTCCACAAGGGCCCATTTTTTTAAGCTTAGGCTCTCTTCCACAAGAAATTTCTTTGTAGACCTCTTATGACACTTAAAATTATTTTTGGGGCCGCCAGGACCGAGAAAAGGTAGAGCCATATATCATGAAGAGCATATTTGAGAAGGATTAGGAGTATTGCAAAGTTAACAGGGTGAAAATTCCAACTGGATAAATTCTTACTAAGACGAGAGAGAAGATATTTTGAAGAGCTACTATGAATCCATGAAGTCGACAAGGGTACACATAGATATTTGGACAGAAGGGAACCCCTAGGAAATCCTGTGATGTAGGAGACATGAAATTGAATAGAACAAGGGGTGTTGAAGAAGAAGATATGATATTTTAGTTGATTAATAGAATTTCCATAGGCTTCCACGAGTTTATCAAGAACTGATATGAAGGATCATGCCTCCTTTTTAGATGGGATACCCATGAGCAAGGTGTCATCCACAAATTGGTTGTGGGTTACAGAATCATATGAACTATGTAGTGACAGATCTTGGAGTTTTTATTTTTAGTGGCTGCTTTGAGGTTATGGCCCAATCCTTCTGTTGCAAATATAACTGAGAGGGGGGGGGGTGAATCGGTTATGTATATAATATTGAAAATTTTTCCCTTTTTTTATCTTTCTAGATTATTATTTAATGTGTTGTTGATAACTTAACATGCATAGATATACAATGATAAATCACATAGAATAGACATAGACACTGATTTTCCTGACGACACCCATAAGGGTGAAAACCTCTTCTTCGTAGGATGTCAATCAAGCTCCAACTTTCATGTACATCACAGTATTTGAGCTCCAAATCAAATATGAGGCTACAACCTTTGATAGAAAGCGACAAATTGCAGAGATCACCAACTCTCATATTTCTCTAGCACCAACTAGATGGAAGCACCAACTCCCAGGTTTCTCTAGAACCCACTAGATGGAAGCACCAACTCCCAGAATATCTTCTAGCACCAACTATAATGTAGAGGATTGCAATCCTCCCTAGCACCACCTACCACCCTGAATGAATTTTACAAAACTTTACTTACTTCCTCTATCTCTGATATGGTCTGTTACAACTCCTTGTCTCCTCTGTCGTCTTCAACTTCTATACTATGTTTTGCTTCTTCATTGTTTAGCTTCTATGCTTTGCTATTTTTCCTCCTAGGCTCAACACACTCGCTATTCAATTTATCTTCTTCCTTTTATACTCTATGTTGCCTTTGCATGCTCTTTATTGTGCCATGGATCTCCCCTTCATATTATGCACTCAGTCTCATCCCACCCACATGCATCACTATCGAAAAAGCACGCTCTCTTTTCTGTTGTACATATATTTCTCAAATCGAGTCCTCTCCCTGATCATCATCGAACTCTTCATCTTCCCTGACATTTATTCTAAATATGTTCATCATTAGCGGATGTTATCTTGAGATTATTTGGCTTCTTTGGCGGTCGTAACTCTTCATATTCTCTAGTAGTTATAATCAGTCATTTTTGGCATCTTTGGCTTCTAAACCCCTTCCTTTACATGACCACCGATGGTGACCAAACACCTATTCAAAAGGCGGTTCCTGATCTTGGTCTAGTGAGCGCTAGCTCTGTTTCTCAATATGACCTTGGGAGAAGATCTCATTTGACCACGAGATTGCGGGTGCATCCAAAGGCGGTTTGAGGGAAACCTACTTTTTTCCCCACAATTCACTATAGAGATCCACATGTTCTTTCTCCAAAACAATGGTTTTGATTGCGACCTACTTTCAACATTGTAAATTTCAGGCACCTTCAATCCCCGCAATGCAATGGGACCGTCGATCTCATGATATTGACGGTGCTCCTAAACTGATGGATCAGATCTAACCTTCTTAAATCAATGGTTGTGATTGATTCTGGCCTTTTGGTCTTCAGGAGTTTCAACTCTAAAATATCACTTTTCCCATATGACAATCTTCTGGAGTGGAGGATCTATTGATACCTGTCTCCCTAAAACTATGGTCAAGATCCCCTCCATGAGTCTGGCCTTTGGGACTTTCAATTCTTAAACTTTTGTTTGTTCTATACAACAATATTTCGGAGTTGGTGATATGCAGACACATGTCCTGCTTAATCGATGACTCTACCTTTACTTCGAGGATTTTAGCGCTCAACTAGATCAACAGTCTTGTGTCCCCTTTCTCGATCAATGGTCGAGATCTACTTCTCTACTCCAGGCTTCGACGATTTCAATTCTCAACCTTCACACTCTCGCAGAACAATTTTAGCCAGAGTCCACAGATTTCTACCACGTGTTCTCCTCAAATCAACGATCCTCGTTTACTTCGAGAGATGCAACTCCTCTACACTTTCTTGTTCCCAGAGAATTTCACCCAGAGTACATGATTTGTTGACGTGTGTCCTCCTACAGATCGACGATCCTCATCTCCTTTGGCTCTTTGGGACTTTAGGATGATCAATGATTCATTCTCCTTTGGAGTGGTCACCTTATGAATAAGTCATAGGTGGTGGAGACCACTTGTTGTCGATTAACACTTCCACTTACTCTGTCCTTCGACTGAACTAGATCAATGGTTGAGAATGCACCCGAATTGATATTCAGATCCGAAGGCTAAGAGCGACTTCGAAACTTCGTCCTTCGGGACTTTTTACATTTGTTGGTGATTAACATTCCAAAGTAAATCTCCCAGAGTGACATATCTTGCTTACGTCACTTGTTGACATGGCACGAGCCAATTTCCTCTTGATACTTGTCATCATCTGATTATGCCATGTGTACTTGCTGACGTGGTCTTCCACATGTCCTTGCTGAGGTGCTCTGTTGATGTGGTTGAGACGTGTAGGAAGTGTAGTGGAGGTGGAGGCAGAGAGAGGTAGTGGAGTGTGTTGTGTAGCGGGTACTAGAGACTGACGTTGGAGTGTGGAGGTGGTTTGTATGAGTATTTTGGTGGTTTTCTCGGAGGGGGGTTTAGGCGATAAGTGGTAATGAGGGAGGGGGGTCCTAGTTGACAAGAAGGTGACACATATGAGAGTCCCACATGAGAAATACCATCAACTCATATTACCCCCATGGTTAAAGGCAGAAATCTTGGGCAGGGGGGTTTGATATGCTCCGTCGACCGTAGATCTGAGTGCCCGATTATCGGTCGCTAAGATTAGCATGTCTTCTAACTTATCCTGTACTTCCACTTATTTCGATCCGACGATTGATGGAAAGTTGGGTGATTGAGATCTCAGATCTCAGCCCTTTTTTATCATGTCCTTCCACTTAAATAAATACTACGGCTGATGGAAATTCAGATGATCAAATTCTCAATCATTTTCCTCCGCTTATCCTTCCTTCATTAATTTAATCTGACGGTTTTTGGTCCTTTGGATCGGTGATCCAATGATCACTGTTGCTCTTCCTCTTGAACTTCTGATCTCTCTGAATTTATAAGGATTTCTAGGTGTTGACGGGTCTCAACCTTTTCTCCTTCTGCGAGTTTGTCTTTTGGACCTCATCTATACTTTTGGAAACTGTTATCTCTTCTTATCTTTCTCATCCTCTGCGCTCTCGAGGTTTGGTTCGCTACTGTTCTTGCCATCAATGACAAGCACATTCTTCCTGTAAACATGCCAACAATTTCCCCCTTTGGCGTTGATGGAAACCCTGGAAAGCTGCACTATTCTTCTTAGACCTCCAACTGTAGCATACAAACAACAATTTTTTCTCCCCCTTTGACATCGATGTCAAAGAAAATGGAGAGTGACTCTGTGCTCCCCCTGATCAGATATACTAGGAGCACTCTCCTCCTGATCAGATAGACTATTTTAACTTGATAACGGGGTCACACCCAACGTTTGGCGTAGATATTTAAATTGAGCTTTTGCAAGCAGTTTAGTGAAGATATCAACAATCTCCAAGTCTGCAAGTTTCTAAATCAGCCATAATACTTGGGTACATCAAGTGGAAGTTGCAATGTATTAAGATTTTATAGTCGATAAGGAAATGGAACCTTGCTTCTTGTTCAACCATGCTACAAGACAATCTCCTAAGAAGAATGGACCTCCACTTGTGATTTTCCTTTCATCTACATAGTTAGCCCAATCAACATATGAATAGAATGATAGTTGAAAATTTTGATTCCTAGGATACCATAGGCCATAGTTCATTGTTCTTTTCAAGTATCTGAATATTATTTTTGACAGCTAAAAGATGAATCTGTTTAGGTGTAGCCTGATACCTTCCTACCGTTCCAACAACATGCATTATGTCTGGACGGGATGTTGTGATGTACAATAGGCATTATGTCTTGACGGGAATATGAACAGCCGTGTGAATAGCCTCCACCTAGAAGGTTTTTCAAATGTCCCTTTCACTCATCATAGCCCTTACCATCTGTTGAACTGATCTATTTTTGTGTTCTCAAACTCCATTTTGTTGAGGAGTACTTGGAATAGTATACTCTCTTTTAATTCCATGTTTGTCACATAATTCTTTGAAGTCTCCTGACAAAAACTCTCCTCCCCTGTCTGAGCAAATTTCCTTTAACTTCCTTCCTGTCTAATTCTCAGCTAACACCTTAAAAGTTTTTAACTTCTCAAACGCATCATATTTTTCTCTCAGAAAGGCAACCCACGTAAGTCTGGAGAAGGCATCAATGACTAGCATAGAGTAACATTCTCCTCTAGTACCTTCCTTTCACGATGATCCACACAAATATATATGAACAATTTGAAGTGGTTTCTCTGAAGATGTGAAACTCTTTGATTTGAATTGAGCACGAGTCATCTTCCCCATTTGATAGGATTCACATACATAGTTATTAGGCTTAGATATTTTTGTAAGTTCTTTCATAGCACCTTCTTTATTCAGTTTGACAATATGATCAAAATTTAGGTGTCCAAGCCTTATGTGCCATAACCAACTTTCATCAAATTTTTTTAAATGACATTTCTCCTTATCTTCCTTCAGAACATATACATTGTTTTCGGTTCTAACCCCTTTTGCAAGTATCTCTCCTGTGTTTACTATCTTTATTTTACAATTCTTGGCAATGAAAGTGCCTTCACATCATTTTTCACGTATCTGATTGACACTAAGAAGATTATGCTTTAAACCATCAAAAAATAATACATCTTGAGATTTTCTTATTCCATTACTTAAGCTTACTATACCTTTACCTCTGATCTTTCCTCGACCATCATTTCCAAAGGTCACACTCCCTTATTTATTTTCCTTGAGTGATAGGAACTTACTTTTGTCACCTGTCATATGACTGGAGCATCCACTATCAATATACCAGGATTCTTTTTTTCTTTGAGCTGACAACACCAATCCACACTTGTTATCTTCATTCTTCTTCCAAACCTTGATGTTTTCAGCTTTGTTATTTGAATCTGGTTTATAGTTCTTTAAGTGACATTCTGGAGCTTTATGTCCATAATTATGGAAGATGTAAGATTTGGGTTCATTGAATAGAGGATCATAATGATTTTTATGCTTAATCTACGTCCTTTTCCCAACCATCACATGATTTTCAATCTGTGGTTGTTTGTTACTTGGTCACTTCATTCTTTGTTGTGGCAGGTATTTATTCCTTGGTTGTCTTTATTTCTCATGTCTAAATATTAAAGAACAATTTACATCTTTGTGGCCAAAATTAGAGCAGTAAAAACAATATCCATAGAAAAAATCTTTATACCTAAAAAAAGGTTGTCTTCTTTGAGTAGGTGGATTTCTTTCATGTTGATGATTTCCTTGAGCAAAGGGTGTATTATTTCTTTATTCTATAGATTCAGTTTTGGTATCGTTTCCTTCACTTCTCCTTGGCAACTGATTCTCTTGCTTTGTTTCTGCAGGTTTGTTGTTGTTAATGGTTTTAAATTTGACAAACTTGATGGATTCGTTTTTGCTTGGCTGACCACTACTTGATCCCTATTCATAACCCAAACTAGTTTTCAACTTTGAATTCCTTTGTTGATTCAGAATGGAGGCTAATCCTTCTCAGGCTTTAATACTTGTCAGATTCTGATGATATAAGGACTGAAATTTCTCTAGATCTTTTCTGACAGTCACTACTTCAGCTTCCAATTTTTCAACTTTTGTTTCGTCTTCCTTCAATTGTTGCTTGAGGATGTCTTCAATCTTATTAGATTCTTCTAACTTAACCTTCAACATATTAATTTCTTCAAATGGTTCCTTGCATGTTTTCTCATACCTGAGCAGTAACTGTTTTTCTTTTCTTTTGTTTTCTCTGAGTCTATCAATCTCTTACATGGCACTGACAAGTTCACCTTCAAGATCTACTACTGCTTCATAATCAATGAAACCATTTCCTATATCTCCAGGTTTTATATATTCTAAAGCTATTAGAATGATATCGATTATTTATAATTTAAGGAAGAAAGATGGGATCAACTCCTAAGGGGTATGTGATCAGGGTCAATATGACATATGTTCCAATCTAAATTTATAGGTACATGTGACTAATAATATTTGACAATATGGCCTTGAGTGATCTAAAGGGGATGCTTCAACGCAAGGAGTTTTTGATCCATTTGAATGGATGGTAGTTGTTGCCAATAATATTCACAAAAGAGAGTTGAATGCCGATTTCTTATTTTCCAAAAAATATGTTGTTGTATGATCCATTTGTTTTAACATGTCAAGTTCCAAATAAGAGAGCCCAAAGTAGGATTCATCATTCAGATGATTCCCACTAAGCTAAACTGACCAACATATTTTTGTTTCGAGAGTATAATCCAGAGTTTTCCTTTTTGTTGAATCCATTTCCACCAAAGTTTTTCTCCAAGTGTGTTGGAAATAATTTCGGGATCTCATAATCCTAACCCTCCATGAAGCTTGGGTAAGAATAATGTATTGCATTCCACAAGGGCCCATTTTTTTAAGCTTGGGCTCTCTTCCATGAGAAATTTCTTTGTAGACCTCTTATGACACTTAAAATTATTTTTGGGTTCGTCAGGACCAAGAAAAGGTAGAGCCATATATCATGAAGCACATATTTGAGAAGGATTATGAGTATTGCAAAGTTAACAGGGAGAATATTCCAACTGGATAAATTCTTACTAAGACAAGAGAGAAGATATTTTGAAGAGATACTATGAATCCATGAAGTCGACAAGGTTACGCCTAGATATTTGGATGGAAGGGAACCCCTAGGAAATCTTATGATGCAAGAGACATGAAATATAATAGAACAAGGGGTATTGAAGAAGAAGTTATGATATTTTAGTTGATTAATGGAATTTCCATGGGCTTCCATGAGTTTATCAAGAAATGATATGAAGGATCATGCCTCCTTTGTATATGGGATACCCATGAGCGAGGTGTCATCCACAAATTGGTTGTGGGTTAGAGGATCATATGATCTATGTAGTGACAGATCTTGGATTTTTTATTTTTTGTGGTTTCTTTGAGGTTGTGGCCCAATCCTTCTATTGGAAATATAACTGAGAGGGGAGGCTGAATCGGTTATGTATATAAGCTTGAAATTTTTTCCCCTTTTTTGATTCTTTATAGATTATTATTTAATGTGTTGTTGATAACTTAACATGCATAGATATACAATGATCAATCGCATAGAATAGACAGAGAGACTGAATTTCCTGACAAAACCCATAAGGGTGAAAACCTATTCTTCTTAGGATGTCAATCAAGCTCCAACTTTCATGCACATCACAATATTTGAGCTCCAACTCAAATATGAGGCTACAACCTCTGATAGAAAACTACAAATTGCAGAGATCACCAACTCTTAGATTTCTCTAGCACCAACTCCCAAGTTTCTCTAGAACTGACTAGATGGAAGCACCAACTCCAAGAATATCTTCTAGCACCAACTATAAATTAGAGAACTATAATCCTCCCTAACACCACCCTACCACACTGAATGAATCTTACAAAAATTTACTTACTTGCTCTATCTCTGATATGGTTTGTTACAACTCCTTGTCTCCTCTCCCTTCTTCAACTTCTATACTTTGTTCTACTTCTTCATCATTCAACTTCTATCCTCTACTATTTTTCCTCCTACGCTCAACACAATCGTTGTTCATCTTCTCTTCTTCCTTTTATACTTTGTGCTACCTCTGCATGCTATTTACTGTGCCATGGATCTCGTCTTTAGATTATGCACTCTATCTCATCCTTCCCACATGCATCACTATCGAAAAAGCATGTTATCTTTTATGTTGTGCATCTCTTTTTCAAATCAATTCCTCTCCCTCATCATCATCAAACTCTTCATCTTCCCTAGTGGTTATTCTAAATATGTTCATCATTAGCGGGCGTTATCTTGATATTATCTGGCTTCTCTGGCAGTCGTAACTTTTTGTATTCTCTAGTAGTTATAGTTAGTCCTTTTTGGCTTCTTTGGCTTCTAAGCCCCTTCCTTTATGTGACCACCGGCGATGACCAAACACCTATTCAAAAGGCGGTTCCCGATCTCGATCTAGTGAGTGCTAGCTTCGTTTCTCGATATGACCTTGGGAGAAGATCTCATGTGACCATGCGATTGTGAGCACATCCAAAGGTGGTTTGAGGGAAACCTACTTTTTTCCCCACAATTCACTATAGAGATCCACGTGTTCTTTCTCCAAAATCGTGGTTTTGATTGTGACCCGCCTTCAACATTGTAAATTTCACGCACCTTCAATCCCGACAATGTGATGGGACCATCGATCTCACGATCTTAACGGTGCTCCTAAACTGATGGATCAGATCTAACCTTATTAAATCAATGGCTGTGATTGACTCTAGCCTTAGGTTCTTCGTGAGTTTCAAATCTAAAATCTCACTTTTCCCATATGAAAATCTTCTGAAGTGGAAGATCTATTGACACCTATCTCCCTAAAACTATGGTCAGGATCCCCTCCGTGAGTCTGGCCTTTGGGACTTTCAATTCTTAAACTATCGTTTGCTCCATATGACAATATTTTGGAGTTGGTGATATGAAGACACATGTCCTCCTTAATCGATGACTCTACCTTTACTTCGAGGATTTTAGCGCTCAACTAGATCAATGGTCCTATGTCCCCTTTATCGATCAACAGTTGAGATCTACTTTGCTACTCCAGGCTTCGGCAATTTCAATTCTCAACCTTCACACTCTTTCAGAACAATGTTAGCCAAAGTCCACATATTTCTTCCATGTGTCCTCCTCAAATCAACGGTCCTCATTTACTTCGGGAGATTCAACTCCTCTACAGTTGCTTGCTCCCAGAGCGTTTCACCTAGAGTACACGATCTGTTGATGCGTGTCCACCTGCAGATCAACGATCCTCATCTCCTTCGGCTCTTCGGGACTTTAGGATGATCGATGCTTCATTCTCCTCTAAAGTGGTCACCTTCTGAATAATTCATAGGTGGTGGAGACCGCTTGTTGTCGATTAACACTTCCACTTACTTTGTCCTTCGACTGAACTAGATCAACAATTGAGAATGCACCCGAAGTGATATTCAGATCTGAAGGTTGAGAGTGACTTTGGACCTTTTTCCTTCAAGACTTTTGACATTTGTTGGTGATGGAAATTATGAAGTAAATCTCCCGGAGTGACATAGCTTACTTACATCACTTGTTGACATGGCAGGAGCCAATTTCCTCTTGACACTTGTCATCATCTGATTATGCCATGTGTACTATTTGACGTGGTCTTCCACATGTCCTTGCTGAGGTGGTCTATTGACGTGGTTGAGACGTGTAGGCAGTGTAGTGGAGGTCGAGACAGAGCCTGGTAGTGGAGTGTGATGTGTAGCAGGTAGTGGAGATTGACGTCAGAGTGCGGAGGTGGTATGTATGAGTGGTTTGGTGGTTTTTTTGGAGGGGGGGTTAGGCGGTAAGTGGTAATGAGTGAGGGGGGTCCTAGTTGAAAAGAAGGTGAAACATATGAGAGTCCCACATGAGAAATACCACCAACTTAGACCCCCCCCCCCCATGGTTAAAGGCAGAAATCGTGGGGGGGTCCAATATGCTCTGTCGACCATAGATCTGAGTGAACGATTATCGACCACTGAGACTAGTGTGCCTTCTAACTTATCCTATACTTCCACTTATTTTGATATGATGGCTAACAAAATTTAAGTAATTGAGATCTCATATCTCAGCCCTTTCTTATCATGTCCTTCCACTTAAATAAATATGATGGATGATGGAAATTCGGATGATTGAATTCTCAATCCTTTTCCCCTAGTTATCCTTCCTTCATTAATTTAATCTAATGGTTGTTGGTCCTCTGGATCGGTGATCCAACGGCCACTGTCGGTCTTCCTCTTGAGCTTATGATCTCTTTGAATTTAGAAGTCTTTCTAAGTGTTCACGAGTCTGTCTCTTGGACCTTGTCTGTGCTTCTGGAAAATGCTATCTCTTCTTAGCTTTCTCATCTTTTTCTCTCTTGAGGTTTGGTTTGCTACTGTTCTTGCCATCAATGAAAATCACATTCTTCCTGTAAACATGCCAATAATCTCCCCCTTTGGTGTTGTTGGAAACCCTGGAAAGCTGCACTAATATTCTTAGACCTCCAACTGTAGCATACAGACAACACCTTTTTCTCCCCCTTTGACATCAATGTCAAAGAAAATGGAGAGTGACTATGTGCTCCCCCTGATCAGATATACTAGGAGAACTCTCCTCCTGATCAGATAGACTATTTTAACTTGATAATGGGGTCACACCCAACATCTGGCGTAGATATTTAAACTGAGCTTTTGTAAGCGATTTAGTGAAGATATCAACAATCTCCAAGTCTGCAAGTGTCTGAATCATCCATAATACTTGGGTATAGCAAGTGGAAGCTTCAATGTATTCAACTTCTATAGTCGATAAGGAAATGGAACCTGGCTTCTTGTTCAACCATGCTACAAGAGAATCTCCTAAGAAGAATGGACCTCCACTCGTGCTTTTCCTTTCATCCATGCAGTTAGCCCAATCAACATATGAATAGAGTAATAGTTGAAAATTTTGATTCCTAGGATACCATAGGCCATAGTTCATCGTTCCTTTCAAGTATCTAAATATTATTTTGATAGCTAACAGATGAATCCATTTAGGTGTAGCCTGATACCTTCCTACCATTCCAACAACATGCATTATGTCTGGACGGGATTCTGTGATGTACAATAGGCTTCCTATCATATACCTATATGAACTCTGATCAACATCAGGTGAGTCATAATCCTTGATTAAATTGCATCCAATGACCATATGTGTGCTCATAGGTGTAGAATCTTCCATTTGAAACCTTTTCAACTTTTCTCTTAGATATTTCTCGTGAGAGAGAAATATTCCTTCAGACCTCTGAGTAATTTGGAGACCAAGAAAGAATGACAGTATCCCTATCATAGACATTTCAAATTCATATTGCATGGTGAAAGAAAACCATTGTACCAATGAAGCATTATTGCTTCCAAAGATGTTGTCATCTACAAATACCAACACAATGAGCAAATCATAACCCTCTGTTTTGATATATAGATTGTTGTCAATTGTTCCTCTCTTGAACCCTTTGTCTTGAAGATACTTATCCAGTCTATAATACCACGCACAAGGAGCTTGTTTCAACCCATATACGAATTTCTTCATCTTGCAGACAAATTCAAGGTTATCTGACAGTTGGCAACCCTCTGGTTGTTCCATATAGACTTCTTCTTTTATATCTCCATTTAGAAAATATGACTAGACATTCATTCAATAGACTTTAAACTGTTTATGAAATGGATAGGCAAGAAACATTCTAATAGTTTTTAATCTTCCTATGGGCGCAAATGTTTCATCAAAATCCAGTCCTTCTATTTGAGCATATCCTTTGCAGAACAATATAGCCTTATTTCTTACAATATTTCCTTTCTCATTCATCTTGTTTTTGTAGACCCATTTGGATCCAATTACATTTTTATTTGTTGGCTTAGGAATGAGTTCCCAAGTGTCATTATTTTCAATCTGGTCCAGTTCCTCATTCATTGATTTTAACCAATTTACGTCTTCATTACATTTTTTAGGTTCCACCATGGATATGAAGGCTATATGTTATTGCTAGATGTATTTGATTATCCTTCTCCTGGTTTGTACACCTTTTTCTTTCTCACCAATTATCTGGCTTTTAGGATGATTCGTTTGAGTAATTCTGGAGGAAGGATTTGATGTTGATTGTTGTCCTGACTCTTCTTTTCTGGGTGTCTCTTCACCACATGATTCATCATATTCTTGTGACTCTGAGATTTGTTGTTATTTATCTTCATTATTATCATCATCATTTTCATCTGGCTTAGTGCTTATTCTCTGTTGATCTTTTACAGGAACATCTTCATCATTTCTAACATCAATACAGTCTACTAATTTATGCATTCTTTTGTTAAAGCATCTGTATCCTTTACTATTTGTTTCATATCCTAAGAAGATACCTTCATCAGCTCTACTATCAAATTTTCCTAAACAATCATCATTATTCTCGATGTAGCATTTACTTCCAAATACTTTGAAGTGCTTGATTGATGCAGGTCAACCAAACCATAACTGATATGGAGTTTTGTAATTGTTCATCCTTAGATACGCTTTGTTTAGAATATGAACATCCGTGTGAACAACCTCCACCTAGAAGGTTTGTCAAATGTCCCTTTCACTCATCATAGCCCTTTCCATCTGTTGAACTGATCTATTTTGGCGTTCTAAAACTCTATTTTGTTGAGGAGTACTCGGAATAGTATATTCTCTTTTAATTCCATGTTTGTCACATAATTCTTTGAAGTCTCTTGACATAAACTCTCCTCACCTGTCTGAGTGAATTTCCTTTAACTTCCTTCCTATCTGATTTTCATCTAACACCTTAAACTTTTTTAACTTATTGAACGCATCATATTTTTCTCTCAGAAAGGCAACCCACGTAAGTCTGGAGAAGGCATCAATGACTAGCATAAAGTAACATTCTGCTCCAGTACCTTCCTTTCGTGATGGTCCAAAAAAATCTATAGGAACAATTTGAAGTGGTTTCTCTAAAGATGTGAAACTCTTTGATTTGAATTGAGCACGAGTCAGCTTCCCCATTTGATAGGATTTGCATACAGAGTTATCAGGCTTGGATATTTTTGGAAGGTCTTTCATAGCACCTTCATTATTTAGTTTGACAATATGATCAAAATTCAGGTGACCAAGCCTTATGTGTCATAACCAACTTTATTCAAATTTTCTTAAATGACATTTCTCCTTATCTTCCTTCAGAACATATACATTTTTTTCGGTTCTAACCCCTTTTGCAAGTAGCTATCTTGTGTTTACTGTATTTATTTTACAATTCTTGGCAGTGAAAGTGACTCCACATCCTCTGTCACATATCTGACTGACACTAAGAGGATTATGCTTTAAACCATCAAAAAATAATACATCTTGAGCTTTGCTTATTCCATTACTTAATATTACTAGAAATTTACCTCTGATCTTTCCTCGACCATCATTTCCAAAGGTCACACTCCCTAATTTATTTTCCTTGAGTGATAGGAACTTAGTTTTGTCACCTGTCATATGACTGGAGCATCCACTGTCAATATACCAAGAGTCTTTTTGTCTTTGAGCTGACAACACCAATCCATGCTTGTTATCCTCATTCTTCTTCAAAAACTTTATATTTTTGGCTTTGTTATTTGAATCTGGCTTATAGTTCTTTAAGAGACAGACTGCAACTTTATGTCCATAATTATGGCAGATGTAACATTTTGGTTCATTGAATAAAGGATCATAACAATTGTTATGATTAATCTGCGTCCTTTTCCCATCCATCACATGATTTGTAGTCTATGTTTGTTTGTTACTTGGTCATCTCATTCTTTGTTGTGGAAAGTATTTATTCCTTAATTGTCTTGATTGCTCATGTCTAAATCTTAAAGAAAAATTTACATCTTTGCGGCCAAAATTAGAGTAGTAAAAACAATATCCATAGAAAAAATATTTGTACCTAAAAAAAGGTTGTCTTCTTTGAGCAGGTGGATTTCTTCCATGCTGATGATTTCCTTGAGAAGAGGGTGTATTATTTCTTTGTTCCACAAATTCAGTTCTGGTAACGTTTCCTTCACTCCTCCTTGGAAGTTGATTCTCTTCCTTTGTTTCTGCAGGTTTGTTGTTGTCAATGGTTGTATATTTGACAAACTTGATGGATTATTTCCTGCTTGGCTGACCACTACTTGATCCCTATTCATAACCCAAACAAGTTTTCAACTTTGAATTCCTTTGTTGATTCAGAATGGAGGCTAATCCTTCTGAGGCTTTAATACTTGTTAGATTCTAATGATATAAGGCCTGAAATTTCTCCAGATCTTTTCTGACAGTCACTACGTCAGCTTCCAATTTTTCACCTTTTGTTTCATCTTCCTTCAATTGTTGTTTGAGGATGTCTTCAATCTTCTTAGCTTCTTCTAACTTAACCTTCAACATATGAATTTTTTCATATGGTTCCTTGCATGTTTTCTCATACTTGAGGAGTAACTGCTTTTCTTTTCTTTTGTTTTCCCTGAGTCTATCAATCTCTTACATGGCACTGATAAGTTCTCCTTCAATATCTACTATTTCTTCACAATTAATGAAATCACTTCCTGTATCTTCAGTTTTTAGATATTATAAAGATATTAGAATGATATCATTTATTTTATCATTTAAGGAAGAAAGATGGGATCAACACCTAAGGGGTATGTGATCAGGGTCAATATTCCATATGTTCCAATCTGAATTTATAGGTACATGTGACCAATAATATTTGAAAATATGTCTTTGAGTGATCTAAAGGGGATGCTTCAATGGAAGGAGTCTTTGATCCATTTGAATGGATTGTATTTTTTGCCAATAATATTCACAAAAGAGAGTTGAATGTCGATTTATTATTTTCCAAAAACTATGTTGTTGTATGATCCATCTATTTTAACATGTCAACTTCCATATAAGAGAGCCCAAAGTAGGATTCATCATTCATATGATTCCCACTCAGCTAAATTGACCAACATATTTTTGTTTCGAGAGTATAATCCAAAGTTTTCCTTTTTGTTGAATCTATTTCCACCAAATTGTTTCTCCAAGTGTGTTGGAAATAATTTCGAGATCTCATAGTCCTAACCCTCCATGAAGCTTGGGTAAGAATAATGTATTTCATTCCACAAGGACCCATTTTTTTAAGCTTGGGCTCTCTTCCACAAGAAATTTCTTTGTAGACCTCTTACGAGACTTAAAAATATTTTTGGGGTTGCCAGGACCAAGAAAAGATAGAGCCATATATCATGAAGAGCATATTTTAGAAGGATTAGGAGTATTGCAAAGTTAACAGGGTGAAAATTCGAACTGGATAAATTATTACTAAGATGAGAGAGAAGATATTTTGAAGAGCTACTGTGAATCCATGAAGTTGACAGGGGTACGCCCAGATATTTGGACGGAAGGGAACTCCTAGGAAAGACTATGATGTAGGATACATGAAATTGAATATAACAAGGGGTGTTGAAGAAGAAGATATGATATTTTAGTTGATTAATGGAATTTCCATAGGATTCCATGAGTTTATCAAGAACGAAGGATCATGCCTCCTTTGTAGATGGGATACCCATGAGCAAGGTGCCATCCACAAATTGGTTGTGGGTTAGAGGATCATATGATCTATGTAGTGACAAATCTTGGAGTTTTTATTTTCAGTGGTTGGTTTGAGGCTATGTCCCAATCCTTCTCTGTGAAATATAACTAAGAGGAGGGGGGTGAATCGGTTATGTATATAAGTATGAAAATTTTTCCCTTTTTTTTATTCTTTCTAGATTATTATTTAATGTGTTTATGATAACTTAACATGCATAGATATACAATGATCAATCACACAGAATGGACAGAGACACTGAATTTCCTAATGAAACCCATAAGGGTGAAAGCATATTCTTCTTAGGATGTCAATCGAGCTTCAACTTTTATGTACATCACAGTATTTGAGATACAAATCAAATATGAGGCTACAACCTCTGATAGAAAGCTACAAATCGCAGAGATCACCAACTCTCATATTTCTCTAGCACCAACTAGACTGAAGCACCAACTCCCATGTTTCTCTAGAACCCACTAGATGGAAGCACCAACTCCCAGAATATCTTCTAGCACCAACTATAATTTAGAGGACTTCAATCCTCCCTAGCACCACCCTACCACCCTGAATGAATCTTACAAAACTTTACTTACTTGCTCTGTCTCTGATATGGTCTGTTACAACTCCTTGTCTCCTCTGCCTGCTTTATCTTCTATACTCTGTTATTCTTCTTCATCGTTCAACTTCTATGCTCTACTATTTTTCCTCCTATGCTCAACACACTTGATGTTCAACTTCTCTTATTCCTTTTATACTTTGTGATACCTCTGCATGCTCTTTACTGTGCCATGGATCTACCCTTCAAATTATGCACTCTGTCTCATCCTGTCCACATCCATCACTATAGAAAAAGAACGCTCTCTTTTCTATTATGAATCTCTTTCTCAAATAAAGTCCTCTCCCTGATCATCATTGAACACTTTATATTCCCTAGTGATTATTATAAATTTGTTCATCATTAGCGGGCATTATCTTGATATTATCTGGCTTCTCTGGCAGTTGTAACTCTTCATATTCTCTAGTAGTTTTAGTCAGTCATATTCTTTGGCTTCTAATCCCCTTCTGTTGGAATTATGGAAATAGCAGGGATGCAGAATGTCAAGGTTGTCATTGATGGAAATCGTCTATGGCAGAAGAAGCTAAATGATGACAGAGCAATATCCAAGCAGAGTGATGAAGGGCGAGCAAAAGAAATAAGTCGCAAGTCTAAGGATTCGAGGAGAATAAGCTCAGGAGGAATAGCGTTCTTATATGCGCAAGGAGCACAAGAAAGAGACCAAGAGCCATCGGATCACACTCGAAAATATTGACAGCTGTTGGATCGGGAGAAGCTGCACAGATGTTAAGCACAGGAGTTGGCGTGCAGAAGAAGTGATCTGCGCCATCAGATTGGAAGAGGATACCTGACAGCCATCAGATCTGCAGAAGTTGCGAGGGAGATAAGCCATTGGAGATTCGGGGATCGGGATTTCAATATGCAAAGTCCACTCGACAATGAAAACCCCGAAATCACGATATGAGATTTCGTGATTTGATCGCAACCGTTGATCAAGTAGAGATCTAGACCATTCATTTGTATGGACACGTGGTAGCCAGGAGGCCTTATCGGCAATTCGGGGATCGAGATTTCATAATGAAAAGTTCACTCTACAACGAAATCCCCGATTTCGCGATATGCGAAATCCCGACTGAATCTGAACCGTCAGATCAACATATGATCTAGACCGTTGATCCAACTCACGTCGGTAGACCACGTCACCCAGGTACACGTGGCACAATCAGAGGATGACAGGTGTCAGGCAGATCTAACACTTTAGGCTCATGCAATTCACGAATCAGAGTGACACGTGGCAGGACCTAACACGTGTCAAACCACGTGTGACGTCAGCAGAGACATCGACGATCGGGACTTTGATATGTCAAGAACTCACTGCAATAGAAACTTCGAAATCGCGATGTAATCACAGTCGTTGGATAAGAATGATATCTGGACCGTTGATTTCCCACATCGGAGTATCGGGGATCGGGATTCGGCACTTTGCAATGTCAAAATCTCTTGACATCAAGAACTCCGAAATCATGAAATGCGATTTCGCGATTTAATCGCATCCGTTGAATCCAGAATGAATCTGAACCGTCAGATCCAAAAATGACCAGGAGTCGGTGAAGGACAGGTGTAAGGAGTATAGAGGAAGTCGGGGATCGGCATATCGCGGGTCCAAAGGGCGTAGGTACATTATCACTGTAAACCCCGTAGCCCCG
>JZKD02S1620987.1:9946-26322 GCA_000966675.3 Picea glauca
TCATCATCACCAATAGTTTTATATAAGATTACAATGGGTCCATACAATGTTGCACACATCCAGTGCTTACATTGAAAAAGTGCAACTACATGCTCACACATCAAGTAAAATTTATTTAACTAAATGTTGAGAATGATGAAACGCTTCCCTAAAAGTTAGATGGGCTAGGAACTACTATGTATATGCTAAGGGAAATTTCCTCCTTGGGGATAACGCCGTGACTATTGATATCAGTTCCTCTGTTTAGTTTGAAAGAATCCCAATTTCCTCCTAGTTTAAGAAATAAACCACATAAGAGAAGTGTGTTTCTTGCAAGAGTTGAGGATGATCTTTCCCATGAAGAATGAGTGCTCAGGTGCATAAGGTGAGTGTTATGCATTGCTCGAAATTTGAGAGAGTAATAAGGAGGTGCTAAAGGATAAAGAAGAACGATCTAGCTAATGCTACTAAAAAGGGGGGCTTATGAAATTGTCACCATAAGGATTTTTCCATGTAGTTGTAGTTGGAACATAAAGGAGGTAAAATAAATGATTATTGGTAGTCAATAAAGGTGGAGGCAAAATGCTATAAATTCCTAGAATGATCATAACTAGTACCCAATGTGAGAGATCCTCCATATCTAAGACGTGTTCCATGTTTATTGCAACACATTGTTCTGAAGATGTTGGAATCTAATCTTATAAAAGCAGAGAGATCAATGTCTCTAGGTTCATGTCAAAATCGTATCTTCTCGATGGAGAGTTGGAGATCCATGATGCATGAGAGAACTAGGGAAACTGCAACATATGAGAGAAACATAAGGCCCTAAAAATATTTAAATGACTCATATACATGTGGGTCATCCTAGATGGTTGAGTAGGTGAGAAAAAAAATAATGTAGTGGAGAAAGCTCTAGAAGATGTTATAACAAAAATAGACACATGTATGCAACACTGAATGATATACCATGGTGGAATATCAACAATGTATTACATGCAAGAAATACAATCAGAAGTGGAGAAGGTGAACATATATTAGGAGAGCGAGGATAGTCAGACAAAGGAAAGATAATAGTCTTTGAGGGATCCTTGTATAAGAGAGTTGGAGTCCTATTGTAACAAATACAACCCAAGGTACGTTGAAATATTGACAAAGGAAGTGTGATTTGTTCCAGTATGAGTAAAATGCATTTTTTCAATGGATGAGTAGGGTGCGTTTTTGCAACGGATAATTTTGCAATGTATAAAGATGATGTAATGTACCTCAAATTTTACATAATTTTTTTTTTCTATGGGGCACTAATGTCAATTTTATCTTAATAGCTTCCTAACGAAGGGGTGGTAATGTTCATTCTAATTGTGGATCTATGATCCATCTGCCACACGATGACAATCATATGCTAGACTAATTTAAAACTTAATAAGAGAAAACCTCTAAAAGTCCTATCACCGTTCTTCAACACATATTTAAATTATATCTATTTATATAGTGGTTTATATATATCTAGGACTTGTACTCCTAAGTCTCCCTTAACACATGATTTCTTATGTTGGTGCACAAGGCTATAGCATTTGGTCTAAAAGGGAAAACATCTACCAAAGGAAAAAATGTTGTTGGAAGTTGTACCCTAGTTAGAATGTACATGGCATAATACTAGTTGATAACATCCTTTGAAAGGGTCTAAGTCATTAAACGGTTTTTCCTTGTGAATTGCTTCGTGGTTACAGTTTTTTGTCATTAAGCTTAACCGGGTTTAGGTAAGGAATTCCCATACGAAAACATTGGTCCACTAAGTCTTAACTAAGTATTGATTAAGTATTATCTTATCAAACAATTCAATAATGGTATTTTAACTGAGACGAAGCAATTAGCGCCTAACTAGTCTTGACTAGTCTCTTCTCGAAATGACTATCATTAATTTTTCATACATGGTTGTTAAGGGTAAGAGGTGTACTCATGAGAGAAAGTTAATACCCCACTACTTTGGTTAATGGAATTTGTGATATCCCCCCAAAATAAAATGTTTTTGGAATTTAAATTTGCTGCAAATTTATTTCCGTTTTGAGTAAATTTGAATTTGGAAAATTTTTGCCATTTATGACAATTCTGAATTTCGAATTTGATAATTGTGATTAATTATTATGACTATTGGGCAGAGTTCTGATTGGACTCAACTAACTATTTGACAATGACACTTGTATAAAAACATAATATTTATATTAATTGCAGGAGAACAAATGGAACAACCATGTTAAAATCAGTTGACCATGACTCCATGAGTGGCGAACATGTTGGAACTACCTCTGGGATGATTATTACAATTGGAAAATCAGAGATTTGGCCATTGGTAGTCACTGAAAATCAGGGATTTAGAAATCTGTGAAAATCCCCCAAGGGAGGGGAAAAAAAACTGGGCTAAATTGATAAATAGAAGATGTGAAAAGGTAGGACGCTGCCAAGTATGTTGGGAAAAATATTTTGAGTTCTCTTGTTGTTATGAACACTATGGATTGAGTGCGAGGCAAGAGGAGTCTGCTGAAATGAATTTTCCTTGTTGTTATGAGCACTGCTGAGTAAGTGTGAGGCAAGAGGATAACTGTTGGAATTATGAACATTGTTGAGGAGGAGTCTTCCAAGTTCGCCCTCATGGATTCATGGTCAGGCTAGGGGGTGAATCGAGAAAGTGGTTTTGGCTGCCCTATTCTACAGTTGGGAGGAATGTGGATGTTCCCTTTGTTTTCCTGCAAGCTGATTTAGATATGTTTCTCTACTCTTCTCTCTCTGGATGTTTTTTATTTGATGCAATGTATTTGTTAAAACGAAACTGGAATGATTTCCATTTTATGTTCGAATGATTTGATATCTAATGTCATGTATTTATTAAAATCCGAACTGAAATAATTTCCATTCCTTGGTGAATGATTCAATCATGGATGTAATGCATCTACTAAATATGATAGATAATAATGCATAGGAAAAATCAGTTCGAATTCATGAAGCCTATAGACTGACAGAGAGAATAGGGTAAGTCTAATATCGAGTGACCCCTTTTCTAAAAAAATGATAGAATTGGCCTTTTATTGGTTATGATAGTTGAAAGGATTATGCATGGAAAATTTCTGAAAGAAATCTCCTCTAAATTAGATTCACTGTTATTTTTCTTTCTTTATTTGTTTTCTGAGTGAAATCAATGGTGAGATTGGTATATTGGGAGTGAAGGCTACGCTGTAATTTCATTAATCTAACTGTATGAATAATGTTGGGAACAACATTCTGAGTTTTTTAAACTATGCAACTTTTTCCTTCCATTAAACAGACTATGTAGAGACAGATCTGTAGCTGAGGTAGGAAGATCAACTATTATACCAGTTTCCCTTATAGTTCATTAACCTAACCCATATAAAGGTATTTCGAACAAGAGGATACAGAAACAGAAAATCATATTATATAATTTGCAATGACAGATCTATTATATGAACTACTTTAATACTAAAGGAATCAGATGCACCATTGTTTATTACAGAAATTTCCTTTGCCCAAGGCTATACCAATTTGGCTATTCATATTTAGACTTTCCTGTTTTAATAACGATGCACAAAAAAAAGAAAAAGAGAGAGAAATATCGAATCGCGAAATGTGAAAGGAATGTGGGCCCAGCTTTTTGGGATTTCAGGGTTTTCAAACACCTGATGCATAAACTAAATAAGAAGTTTCAAATTGCGAAATACGAAAGGACTGTGGGTCAAACATTTCGGGTTTTTGGGGTTTAGGATTTCAGGGTTTAGTCAAGCAAAGGAACTTCGCACATATGTAATAAGGAAATCCCGAATGTAGAAATAACAACTTTGTATTTTATCTTCTTTTAAAATATGCTCAGTCTTTGTCTGAATGATTCGTGTATCTGATTTTATGCGTCTAATTGTGCTTAGTTGAAATAATTTTCATGGATTACCTCTTTTCGTTGTAAGAAGTTTATGTTCAAAGACTAAATTCTAGGAATGGTTCCTCCTGAAACAAAACACTAGACAAAACTATATACATATGAACTTGAAAGAATAGGTCCACCTACAGGAGCATATTTAACTCTGAAATCAATATTCTAGGTAGTATTGTCTATGTATAGATGAGTTTGAAAGGTACCGATCTATTTATAGGCATATGTTTACTTTTGTAATTGAAGTTCTAGCAGAACTATCTTTGAATAATTGAATTGGAAGAAGCCTGTACATATAGTACTTTGGGGTTTCGGGGTTCGGGGTTTCGCGATTTGGGATTTCTCGACTCTAGCAAAAATGATTCTAGGCCCTTCGAACTCCCAGGTCCTGAAATGACGAAAAGGGTTTAACGTGTTTTGGCTCCTCGTTTATCCCCCGTCCATGCGACCACGCCCGATGAACTGGGGCTAACTCCACAGAGCACATCGGGGTTTCGTGTACCAGGATTTCGCAACTTGCGAAAACGAGGGGTCTTGCCTTTGTGTTTTTCGAGTGTCGAAATGACGAAACATATTCATGCTAAACTCATTCGGGGTTTCGTGTACCAGGATTTCGCAACTTGCGAAATGAGGAGTCTTGACCTTTGGTTGCTCGGGTGCTGAAATGCCAACTGGAAGCCACATGTCCCTCTAATGGATGGCTGTGACCTTTAGCCACGATCCACAGTTGTGATATTTTTGGGATGATTAATGGTCGTGATAAAATCCCGGCTTTCTCCTTTTCAAATTTTGGGAGAGTCTTTACTCCCCTTTATGCACCAGGTTTAAACCTTGCTCATCTTTTCTGGATCCGACAACTCTTGCAATTTTGTCACTTCTCCACGAAGTGTCTCCACCGTTCATTTCAGTTGTTGTCCTGCGCATCCTTCCAGAGGTTAAACACTGTGCGCCCAGATCCTTTCTCCAACTGATCTAACGAAAGTGTGCTCCCACCTGAGCTTTATCTCTCTGAGCTCTCAAAGGTTCCTTCGACCTAAGCTTAGATACTTCCTAAATACATATAAGCATGTTAGAGTAGTATGAGAGTTAAGGGAAGTCATAGAATTATGGAAGAATTTATCCATATAAGATTTTTTGTTCGAAGTAAACTTGACTGGTGTAATAATGTCATTACGGGCTGAAATGAATCTTACCTTCTCTTAAATTCCAAGCTTAAACGAAATTGAATTATGTCATAGAATTTTATTTTTTTTATGGTGAATTTGAGGTACATTACATATGGTATCAGAGAAAAAGTTACAACAGTGGGCCTAAATAGGGCCACATTAATTGGTTATTATATATTTCGATTTATGAAAAAACTAATAAATCTTGTGGTTACAAAGAGAAAGCCTTTCTATTTTGTGTTGATTATGGCATCCCAAGAAGGTGCAGAAATCGATATGGAAGGGAATCTGTAGCAAGGAACTCCTGGAGATCCAAGACATAATAGTGATGGAATCTCACCCACGGAGGTGTTGGAAACAATGAGGAATCTTATTGTTGAACTCCAGGTTTTCAAGGCCGACAATGAAAAATTGAAGAAAGCACAACAGGAATAGAAAGAGATAAATGAAGTCATGTTGCGTAGTATAGTAACCAAGAAAATCCCAAAATATGATAAACATGATGAGGAGGTTAGCAAAAGGGCCTCCAAGAATTCTAGTGCAGAAATAGAAAAAGAAGATAGTTCGTCTGAAGGGACACCTTCCGCTGAAGACAAAACCATACCAGACAGAAAAAGAAAACAAACAGGCCACCTTGAAGGAGAATTTAAAAAGATTAAACCAGCTACCTTTGATGGAGAATCCAGGACAAGAGAAAAAGTTGAGGCATGGTTTTTGGACATCAAAAAATACTTCCAGATCTACAACTATTCCAGCAACAGAAAGGTCAGAATGGCCATCTACAATCTGAAGGGGAAGGCCAACATTTGGTGGCAAGACCTGAAATTGGACAAGGGCCTAAAGGAGAAACATTTTTAATGGTCTAACTTTAAGAAGTATTTCAAGAAACAATACCTTTCTGAAAGATATTATGAAAGGAAGATGAAAGAATTTTACGAGTTGCGACTCAGACAGATGACGATGGAGGACCTTATAAATAAATTTCTGGAACTACTAAGGTTCATACTGTACATCCAGGAGGATAAGGTAAAAATCCAACGATTCCTAGGTTGTTTACCACAGGCCTACCGAGACAGAATTGAGTTTGACAGCCCCAAATCCTTGAGTGAGGTATTCAGGAAAGCATGAATGTGCTATCACCAGTATAAACAGTGGGAAGAGTTTCCAAAGACCTCGAAGTATAAGAAGAAATATCGAATGAACCAACAAAATAAGGGATACGAGCCAGCTCCTTATCGGGATGCAGCAAAAAGTTTCCCAAGGAAGGATTTTCATTCCAATCATCCGAATACACAAGGTAGCGATAAACCGGTAAACCTGGGAACGAAGAAGTTTGGGGACAACTCCTGTGAGCCACTAAAGTGTTGGGAGTGTGGAGAACCTCATATAAGGAGGAACTATCCACGTTTAATTGCAGCCAAGAGAATTGTTGTTCACAATTTGTAGGAAGCCTCAACAGTGGGAGACGTGGGCAGAAGTCTGCATCGGATAAATGCATCCATAGATGGTCGAAAAACTGACCACCAGTCCTTGGTGGTAGAAATCAAAGGAACAATCAATGACACTAGAATTTTTGTTTTAATTGACCCTGGCCTTAAAAATGCTTTCTCCTTTTCAGATTTTGGGAGAGTCTTCACTCCCCTTTATGCACCAGGTTTAAACCTTGCGCATATTTTCTGGATCCGACGACTCTCGCAATTTTGGCACTTCTCCACGAAGTGTCTCCACCATTCATTTTAGCTGTTTTCCTATGCGTCCTTCCAGAGGTTAAACATTGTGCGCCCAGATCCTTTCTCCAACTGATCTAACGAGAGTGTGCTCCCACCTGAGCTTTATCTCTCTGAGCTCTCAAAGGTTCCTTCGACCTAAGCTTAGATACTTCCTAAATACATATAAGCATGTTAGAGTAGTATAAGAGTTAAGGGAAGTCATAGAATTATGGAAGAATTTATCCATATAAGATTTTTTGTTCGAAGTAAACTTGACTGGTGTAATAATGTCATTATGGACTGAAATGAATCTTACCTTCTCTTGAATTCCAAGCTTAAACGAAATTGAATTATGTCATAGAATTATTTTTTTTATGGTGAATTTGATGTACATTACATATGGTACCAGAGAAAAAGTTACAACAGTGGGCGTGAATAGGGCCACATTAATTGGTTAGTATATATTCCGATTTATGAAAAAACTAATAAATCTTGTGGTTACAAACATAAATACTTTCTATTTTGTGTTGATTATGGCAGCCCAAGAAGGTGCAGAAATCGGGATGGAAGGGAATCCGTAGCAAGGACCTCCTGGAGATCCAAGACAGAATAGTGATGGAAGCTCACCCACAGAGGTGTTGGAAACAATGAGGAATCTTATTGTTGAACTCCAGGTTTTCAAGGCCGACAATGAAAAATTGAAGAAAGCACACCAGGAATAGAAAGAGATAAATGAAGTCCTGATGTGTAGTATAGTAACCAAGAAAATCCCAAAAGATGATAAACATGATGAGGAGGTTAGCAAAAGGGCCTCCAATAATTCTAGTGTGGAAATAGAAAAAGAAGATAGTTCGTCTGAAGGAACACCTTCCGCTGAAAACAAAACCATACCAGACAGAAAAAGAAAACAAGCAGGCCACCTTGAAGGAGAATTTAAAAAGATTAAACCAGTTACCTTTGATGGAGAATCCAGGACAGGAGAAGAAGTTGAGGCATGGTTGTTGGACATCAAAAAATACTTCCAGATCTACAACTATTCCGGCAACATAAAGGTCAGAATGGCCATCTACAATATGAAGGGGAAGGCCAACATTTGGTGGCAGGACCTGAAATTGGACAAGGGCCTAAAGGAGAAACATTTTGAATGGTCTAACTTTAAGAAGTATTTCAAGAAAAAATACCTTTCTGAAAGATATTATGAAAGGAATATGAAAGAAGTTTACGAGTTGCGACTCAGAAAGATGACGATGGAGGACCTTATAAATAAATTTATGGAACTACTAAGGTTCATACTGTACATCTAGGAGGATAAGGTAAAAATCCAACGATTCTTAGGTTGTTTACCATAGGCCTACCGAGACAGAATTGAGTTTGACAGCCCCAAATCCTTGAGTGAGGTATTCAGGAAAGCATGAATGTGCTATCACTAGTATAAACAGTGGGAAGAGTTTCCAAAGACCTCGAAGGATAAGAAGAAAGATTGAATGAACTAGCGAAATAAGGGATACGAGCCAGCTCCTTATCGGGATGCAGAAAAAAGTTTCCCAAGGAAGGATTTTCACTCCAATCATCCGAATACACAAGGTAGCGATAAACCGGTAAACATGGGAACGAAGAAGTTTGGGGACAACTCCTGTGAGCCATTAAAGTGTTGGGAGTGTGGAGAACCTCATATAAGGAGGAACTATCCACGTTTAATTGCAGCCAATAGAATTGTTGTTCACAATTTGTAGGAAGCCTCAACAGTGGGAGACGTGGGCAGAAGTCTGCATCGGATAAATGCATCCATAGATGGTCGAAAAACTGACCACCAGTCCTTGGTGGTAGAAATCGAAGGTACAATCAATGACACTCAAATTTATGTTTTAATTGACCCTGGATCTACGTTAAGTTATATTACTCTCGATGTAGTAGATTCGAATAAACTTAAGAAACTTAAGCATGCAAAGTCATGTCTTGTACAACTAGAAACAGGTACTAAAAGAAAAGTAGTTGACTTTATTTTTGATCTTGAGTTTAGGTTAGATGGTCAAAATATAAGGACCAATTTGAACATCCTACCACTAGGATCTTATGATATGATTATCGGGATGGATTGGTTGGAACAACACAAAGCAGTACTAGACTATTATACAAAGATGCTTAGCTATAAAGATAATTTTGGCACTGTTATAACAGCCCAAGGCATACCAAAAACTGTATCAGTCAAACATGTTTCAACGATGCAGCTCAAGAAATGTATTAGAAAGGGATGCCAAGTTTACGCCATCCAAGTAACGAATCTAATAGAAAAATAAGATAAGCCCAAGTTAGAATACTTTTCTATCCTACGTGAATTCAGAGACATGTTTGTGGATGAGATACCAGGATTACCTCCTAGAAGGGAAATAGATTTTTCCATAGACTTACTACCTAGATCATCCCCTATCTCAAAATCACCCTACTGAATGAGTCTACCAAAACTGACATAATTAAAAATACAATTACAGGAATTGTTGGACAAAGAGTAGATCAGACCGAGTGTCTCTCCATGGAGAGCACCAATCCTCTTTGTGAAAAAGAAAGACGGTACTCTAAGACTATGTATTGATTATAGACAACTGAACAAAATGACCATTAATAACAAATACCCCTTACCAAGGATAAATGATATGTTCGATCAAGTTGGTGGGGCCAAGATCTTTTCAAAATTTGGTTTACGATCCGATTATCAACAAGTTAGGTTAAAGAACGAGGACATAAACAAAATAGATTTTCAAACAAGATATGGACACTACGAGTTTGTAGTCATACCTTTCGAGCTCACTAACGCACCAGGCACATTTATGCACTTGATGAACAACATTTTCAGTTAGTACTTAGAAAAGTTCGTAGCAGTATTTATCGATGATATTCTAGTCTATTCAAAGATGGAAAAAGAACATGATGAACACTTAAGGATAGTTCTGCAAATGTTGAGGAAACACAAACTATACGCTAAATTTGAGAAGTGTGACTTTTATCAAAAAGAGATACAATATTTAGGACATGTCATTTCCTCGGAAGGCATTGTCGTAGACCTGGAGAAGATAAAATCCATTATGGAATGGTCAGTACCTAAGGATATAGTGGATATCCGATCATTCATGGGAATCACTGGATATTAAAGCAAATTTATAGAAGGATTTTCCAAGATAGCCTACAGTATCAAATCATTACAAAAGAAAGGGAACAAGTTTAACTGGTCACAAAAGTGTCAAGACAGTTTTAAAAAGATGAAAGAATTATTGACATCGACGTCCATTTTGAAGGTAGCAGACCGAGAAAAAGATTTCACAGTATGTGTTGATGCAAGTAAATAGGGACTAGGTGGTGTTCTAACTCAGGAAGGGAACGCGATTTGTTACGAGTCCTGGAAATTAAAAGAACACGAGAGAAATTATGTCACTCATGACTTAGAATTGGCAGTAGTAATACATGCCTTAAAAATGTGGTGACATTATATAATGGGCAGAAAATTCCTACTATTGATGGATAATAGTGGGGTGAAATATTTGTTTAACCAAACAAACCTTAATGCATGGAAAAACAGATGGTTAGCCTTCTTGAACGAGTTTGACTTCGAGGTCATACATATCAAAGGTAAGGAAAATAAAGTAGCAAATGCATTAAGTAGAAGAATCCATGGGTTATTTGAGATAAATATCAGCAGGGAAGAAAGTGATCTGGAACAAAAGGTAAGGACGACCGATATTAGCGACGAAAATTACACTAAGATGATGGAAGAATTACAAAATAGTACCGCAGACTCAGATAAACCAGATCTAAGTATCGACAAGAAGGGACTATTTTGATTTAAAAACAGACTTTACATATCAGATTCAATAGAGTTAAAATTAACAGTTTTGGACGAAGTGCATAAGAAACTGTATTTTGGTCATCCAGGTTACCAAAAAATGATAACAACACTTAGAAAAATATTTTATTGGCCTAATATGAAAGATGAAACAACAGAATACTTGGCTAGGTGCTAGGATATTCAGTAGGTTAAGGCTGAACACCAACATCCAACCGACCTATTACAGGTATTACCAGTACCAGAATGGAAATGGGAGACCATATCGCTAGAATTTATAACAAGTTTGCCTAAAACTCAGAAACGTAATCATTCTATCATGGTTGTAATCAATAAACTCAATATGTCTGTACACTTTATTCCTGTAAAGTCTACTTTTAAAGCTATAAACATTGTTGAAATATTCATGAAATAAAGTTTTTGACTACATGGTATTCCTAAAATGGTGATTTCAGGTAGAGATGTAAAATTCACATCCGATTTTTGGAAGAAATTGTTTGCAGGGATAAATACTAATTTGAATTTCAGTATGATTTATCATCCACAAACGGATGGAGAGACTAAAAGGACAAACCAAATCATAGAGTATATGCTCCACATGTATTTAAAAACAAAACCGAACAAGTGGGAAGACTACCTACACTTGGTAGAATTTGCATATAACAATGGGTACCAGACTTTGGCTAAGTTGAGCCCTTTCGAAATACTGTACGGTAGAAAGTTTACAACTCCAATTAGATAGGATAACTTGACTAACAGACTCATGGTTGGACCAGAGATGCTCCAAGAAATGGAGAACATGGTAAAGAACGTACAACGGAACTTGGAAGAAGCACAGGACAGACATAAGAGTTATGCAGATCAGAAAAGGAGACACTTGGAATTTCAAGTGGGAGACCATGTTTACTTGAAGGTCAAAGCCCAAAAAATATCGCTATAGATAGGGAACTATTCCAAGATAGCACCCAGGTTTTGTGGGCCCTTCGAGATACTAGATCGAATTGGACCCGTAGCATATCAACTTGCACTCTCAGCTAATCTAATAATTCATAATGTATTTCATGTTTCTTTGCTGAGAAAGTATATTCATGACCCTACTCATTGGATTGATTGGAACATGGTCTAGGTGGAAAAAGAGGGCGAGTTCCAGGTGGATCCCCTATGCATTCTAGACCAAAGAGAAATAACACTTCGGAAGAGAGTCGTCACTCAGGTAAAGGTGCAATGGAAGCACTTCAGTCCTGAGGAGGCCACTTGGGAGCTGGAGGGAGATTTGCAGAAATCTCATCCAACCCTGTTAAAAGAAAGGAATGAACACTGAGTAAAGTGTTCTACTAAAGGGGGAAAGGATGTGATATCCCCCAAAAACAAAATATTTTTCGAATTTAAATTTGCTGGAAATTTATTTCCATTTTTAGTAAATTTGAATTTGGAATTTTTTTTCCATTTATGGAAATTGCGAATTCCAAATTTGATAATTGTGATTAATTATTATGACTGTTGGGAAAAGTTTTGATTGGACTTAACTAACTATTTGACTATGACACTTGTATAAAAACATAATATTTATATTAATTGTAGGAGGGAAAATGGAACAACCATGTTAAAATTACTTGACCATGACTCCATGAGTGGGGAACATGTTGAAACTACCTCTGGGCTAATTATTACAAGTGGAAAATCAGATATTTGGTCATTGGAAGCCCCTAAAAATCAGGGATTTAGAAATCTGCGAAAATCCCCCAAGGGAGGGAAAAAAGACCCAGGAAAAATTGATAAATAGCATATGTGAGGAGGTAGGACGCTCCCAAGTATGCTGGGGAAAAGATTTTGAGTTCTCTTATTGTTATGAACACTACGAATTGACTCTGAGGCAAGAGGATTCTACTGAAATGGATTTTCCTTGCTGTTATGAGCACTGTTGAGTAAGTGTGAGGCAAGAGGATAATTTTTGGAATTATGAACATTACTGAGGAGGAGTCTTCCAAGTTCGCCCGCATGGATTCATGGTCAGGCTAAAGGGTGAATCAGGCAAGTGGTTTTGGCTTCCCTATTCTATGGTTTGGAGGAACATGGTTGTTCCCTTTGTTTTCCCGCAGGCTAGTTCAAATAAGTTGCTCTACTCTTCTCTGCCTGAATGATTTTTATCTGATGCAATGTATTTGTTAAAACGGAACTGAAATGATTTCCATTTTTTGTTTGAATGATTTGATATCTGATGTCATGTATTTATTAAAATATTAATTGAAATAGTTTCCATTCTCTGGTGAATGATTCAATCACGGATGTAATGCATATACTAAATATGATAGATAATAATGCATAGGAAAAATGAGTTCGAATTCATGAATCCTACAGACTGACAGAGAACATAGTGTAAGTCTAATCTCGAGTGACCCATTTTCTGAACGAACGATAGAATTGGCCTTTTCTTGGTTATGATAGTTGAAAGGATTATGCATGGATAAATTCTCGAAGAAATCTCCTCTAAGTTAGATTCACTATTATTTTTCTTTCTTTATTTGTTTTATGAGTGAAATCAATGTTGATATTGGTATATTGGGAGTGAAGGTTATGCTCTAATTTCATTAATCTAAGTGTATGAATAATGTCGGGAACAACATTCTGAGTTTTGTAAACTATGCCACTTTTTCCTTCCATTAAACAGACTGTGTAGAGACAGATCTGTAGCTGAGGTAGGAAGACCGACTATTATACCAGTTTCCCTTATAGTTCATTAACCCAACCCGTCTAAAGGTATTTCGAACAAGAGGATACAAAAACAAAAAATCATATTATATAATTTACAATGACAGATCTATTATATGAACTACTTTAACAGTAAAGGAACTAGATGCACCCTTGCTTATTACAGATATTTCCTTTTCCCAAGGATTTACCAATTCGGCTATTCATATTTAGACTTTCCTGTTATAATAACGATGCACAAAAAAAAAACAAGAAGTGTTAAATTGCGAAATGCAAAAGGACTTTGGGCCCAACATTTCAGGATTTTAGGGTTTTTGAACACCTGATGCATAAACTAAATAATAAGTGTTGAATCGTGAAATGGGATAGGACTGTGGGCCTAGCATTTCGGGGTTTCAGGGTTCATGATTTCGGGGTTTAGTCAAGCAAAGGAACTCCGCGCATATTTAATAAGCAAATCTTGAATGCCAAAATATCAACTTTGTATTTTATCTTCTTTTAAAATATGCTCAGTCTTTGTTTGAATGATTCGTGTATCTGATTTTATGCGTCTAATTGTGCTCAGTTGAAATAATTTCCATGGATGACATATTTTCGTTGTAAGAAGTTTATGTTCAAACACTAAAGTCTCGGTATAGTTCCTCCTGGGACAAAATGCTAGACAAAACTATCTACATATGAACTTGAAAGAACAAATCTACCTACAGGAGCATATTTAACTCTGAAATCAAAATTCTAGGTAGGATTGTCTATGTATAGATGATCTTGAAAGGTATCAATCTATGTATAGGCATATGTTTACTTAATGGGCTTAATGATTTTTGGCCCCTCCTTTAGCCCCCATCCATGTGACCATGCCCGACAACCTGGGGCTAAATCCACAGAGCGCATCGGGGTTTCTTTTACCAGGATTTCATGATTTGCGAAAACAAGGGGTCTTAAGCAAGAACAAGATATGATTGTTGAATGGAAAATCAATCATAAGTTCCTTCAAGATAAGATCATGTCATGCAAATAATTCAAGTACATCAGTTCATTTGCAGTCATCTTTTTGATGTTGTCATTAGTAATGGTTTCTACACAGATGATAGTGTCTTCAGTAAGATGTAATAGGGTTCAAATGGCTAACAATATACTGCCAGTTGTCATGATTGTGTTACAGTTGATCTTGATGAGACAGGTGCACAGGACAGAGTTCAGAGATGAAGGACAAGCCCGGTGGCCTATCCCGAGCTTGTTGACTGGTCTGTAACATTTTGGGGACCAAAAGGTTTTTTTGTGGGGAGGTGTGATCCAGAATCGGATCCAGAGGCCTCACACGGCTTAAAAATGCTCAAAAATGAAAGTGCTCGAAATCTGACGAAACTAGCGCCATTGTGCTCATCTCATCTTCCTGATTCTGGCCATATATTTAATTCATCAAATAAGCTCTGTATGCGAAAGATATCACGTTCTATCCGAAAACCCAAATAGGCAAAAAAAAAGGGGATGACCGTACAGTCTGTACAGTCCGTACAGTGCCATGTGGCATGATGACTGTATAGGTCGTACGGTCCATACATATGATGTGGAAGCTCTTGAAGATGACATGTGGTAGCTCCTGGAGGTGACATGTGGAAGTTGACGAAGCACAGGTATGGGCAGACAGCTGGACCAATCCAGGGGTGACACATGTCACCACTGTAAGGGTGACATGTGGCACAGGATGACATCAGCAGCTGACAATGCAGTGACTAGGCAGGTGATGTGGCGTACGACATTTGATGCATGGAAGACACGTGGAGCATCCAGCGATTGACGCATGGCAACTTGTGGTTGGTTGTTGATGTGCCATGTGGTCCAGTCATGGGCTGCCATGTGGCACCCCGTGGTTGGTTTGTAGGTTTTGGTAAAATTTGTATGGTTTCGGCGTGGGTCGAACCCTCAACCTCCCCTCCGGGAAACAGACTGGTAGGACCAGGCTAACCTCTCCGCCCGTGGGTGTTCCTTGTTAGCTATATGAGAATGAATTTATTTGAATTGAAATGAAGGAAAGGTCGGTGGAGGAAAGGGTCGAGGCTTAGCCCTAGCCCTCGGCACAAACACACCACACGACCATAGAGCGAGGCTTACCGACATGGGAGCGCGGGAGTAATGGTGGATAGGGCCTAGCCCTCAATTCTCGGGCGGTCCCATATGACCCGGGACCGTTACCACACAGAGCGTGGGGGGGTTATAACCACTAGTTTGTGGTCCTATGCACATGCCACCGAACCGGGAGCCAGGGGTAGGGGTCAGTGCACAAAAGGATAAGTGCTTGGCCACATGGCGCGGTATGGGTGACTAGGAGCCCTATAAAAAGGGGTTGCACCCTAATTTCATTCAAAAGTGGATTTTTTTCTATAGTTTGGTATTTTTAAATGATTTTGAGCCTAGTTTTAATTGATTTTCTCTAGTTTTGGGAGATATTGGGCATTTTTGGAGCCCAAATTTGGGGAGGAAGTTGGAGATGAACAACCAACTTCAGATCTATATAAACTAGGCCTGTTTGAGGCCATGAAGGAAAGTCAAGGACAGAAAAGAGTAGAGTTATGCTGAAGAGAAGCCAATCCAAAGCCATTTTTATGCAGGGAAGCTATTGAGGAGCATACGTTGTCGGGTCATTTATGGGAGCTCCGGACATCCATTTTGCATGTCGTTTTCTTTGCAGGGTTCTTGAGATCTGGGAGAACATGACAAGGTTAGTCTTGTAGCCAATTGGCACTGCTGCGATGTACTTTTGATCTTTTGAACAGAAATAAAGAAGCCTCCCCCATAGAGACAAAGGCCCAGAGACATAGGCAAAGTTGTGCGGATCTCCGTTATCAATTTGCATGTTATGGTTTTTTGTCTATTATTTCATTTCAAATCTGCACATGTGTATATGGCTATGATAATTCCTCTTATTTTCTCATTCTTTCATTAATTTTTCTCAAATGGTTAATTAACGCATGCAAAATTAAAACTCAACCATAGTCATTAAAAGATCCTACGGATCATCTCCCCTCTCTCTGAATCTCTCACCC
>JZKD02S1620987.1:33416-51877 GCA_000966675.3 Picea glauca
ACAGGTTTTCAAGCCCATGAGAAATTCTCTCTAAGTGATAGAATTGTTGGGAATTGATTTCCTGAAGGTGTCAAACTATAGCTACAAGGATCTGAGACTTCCTGTATGGCCTATTGGTGAAGCCCCAGAAAGGAAGTGGTGCATCCTAGGGATTGTTGAGTAGAGAAGGGGCACACTTCATGGGGTGGGACACGCATGTGGGGAATGAGGGACTGTAGGATGTTAGTTCGCGTTGGCACCTGTGACTGATTTTTTCCTGTTGTCTGAGATACATCAACCTGGTTAGGAATTCCTTTACTCAGGTGGAGTTTAGTCCCAGCACGACGATGACCCACTACTGAGAGTTTTGAGTAGTGTGGTCTAAGGAAGGAAGGAACGTGGAAGGCTCACATGTAGTTGGTGATATTTTTACCGAGATAAGTGTAGAATGTGTGTTAATTTACATGCTGCATTATTATATATGTGCTTATTTTTATGGGATTTTTCTTGTGCGTGTTGCATTTTTATTTTTATTATTATTCTATATGGATCTGTGCAATTGCAGAGTTTCTATATGTTTTAATTTTGTATACAGTTTGAAAATTTTATGTGGCATAGCTGAGTTGGATTATGGGGATGGTACAACATGGTTTCAGAGCTCCAGTTTTCAACACTGGGCTTAGATGGGCCAAGCAAGTTCAATTGAAGTGAAATTTCATAGAGAATTCATTTTGAAGTTGCCAAATTTCAGGTTACAGCGCATCCATGGTAAAAATTGCATGGAATTGCGAAAAATCCCCAATTTATGTTGTTAAATTCATAAAAAAATTGAGAAAATTGGTCAAGTGGTGAGATATTCTTAATTTAATATCTGTTCTATCAAATTCATACCTAGAATTGGTCGAATTTGAAGTTATAGGGAAGCCATGAAAGATGGAGTGAGATTAGTTAATTAACATTCTCAATCCTTGAATTGAGTTTGGAAAAAAAATCGTGCCAGGAATGACAACCAACAACGATTTGTTGTTGCAAAGGTTGAATTGGTGTTATCAAAGTGAAATTGAAAAAATTTCATAGTTGCAGAATGTCCATGGTGAAAATTGGGAAAAGTTTGGCAAAATCCCCAATTTTTGCAGTGAAATTCATGACGAGTTAATGCACAAAAAAAGGAAGGTGTGTAGGTGTGCACAATAAAAATCCATAATGCAGAGTGAAAATCTAGTGATGTGAGGAAAATAAGAGTGTGTGGTTGTGGGTGTTAAAATTTGGTGCTACAGAGTAAAAGCTGGGATGTGCGAAACATATGGGCATGCACACTTAAATTTGGAGTTGTGTGGTGTAGAGTTGGTAATACACGAAAAATAATGGTGCATGGGTGTACACACTTAAAATTTGGTGTTGTGCGGTGAAAAGTGGTAATGTGTGAAAAATAATGGTGCACGGGTGTGTGCACTTGAATTTGGAATTGTGCAGTGCAGAATTGGTAATGCACAAAAAATAACAATGTGTGGGTTCGTGCACTTAAATTTGGCGTTGTGCGATGTAGAATTGGTAATGCGCGAAAAATAACGGTGCGTAGTTGCTCGCACATAAATTTTTCGTTGCGTGATGCAGAATTGGTAATGTGCAAAAACTAATGGTGCGCAAGTCTGGGAACTTAAATTTTTCCCTATGTGGTATATAATTGGTAATGTGTGAAAAACAACGATACATAGGTCTGTGAACTTAAATTTGGCACTGTTCGGAGTATAACTAGTGAAGCATGAAAAAATAATAGTGCGTGGATGTGCACACTAAATTTAGCACTGTGCAGTGTAGATTGGGTGGTGGATGGGTAATATTGGTGTGCACGGTGTGTGCATGCATAATATTGGGATGCGTGGTGTACGCAGTATTGGTAGATTGCAAAGGAATTTTGTTGGTGCACGTGCAATGTTGGTATGCAATGCATGGAAGCTGAATATTCATGTTGCGTAATAGTTTAATTAATGGTGTGCATGGAATATTGGTGAATAGTGGAAGCATACTAAACTTTTACATCGTCCAACGCATAGAGTGCAATGCATGTGGAATATTAGCATGTGACACAAAAATTGCGTGCAACATGTATTAGTGCATGAACCAAAATTGTTAGTGGTAGACATATGTGTACCACACAAAAGTAGTGCACAATAGATATTGGCACAACAAAGAAGTGATCAGCATTGGTTATAGGTGTGCAGAGAATGCACTACTTTATGGTGTTGGTTCACATGTTAAATATGGTGTAAATTTTTAAATTTTGTGTGCGTGAAGTCACTTGGATGGTCTACAACAACTGGAAACCAATGAATTTATGTGACATTTTATACTTTTTGAATGTCATCTTTATACATTGCAAAATTATCCATTTAAAAAATGCACCCTACCCATCCATTGTAAAAAATCACCTTACTCATCCTGGAACAAGTCGCACTGCATTCGTCAATATGTCAATGTACTTCCATGACCCAATATATTATTTTCAACAATATGCCTAGCACTACACCTTGGGTTCTCTTTGTTACAATAGGACTCCAACTCCCTTATACATGGATCCCTCAAGGACTATTATCGTTCCTTGGTCTAAATATCCTCACTCTCCCAATCTATTTATGACCTTTTCCACTTCTGATTGTATTTCTTACATGTAATACATTGTTGATAATCCACCATGGTATATCATTTGGTGTTACGTACTTCTGCCTATTTTTGTTATAACATCTTCTAGAGCTTCCTCCACAACATTATTTTGTTTCTCACCTACTCAACCATCTAGGATGACCCACATGTATGTGAGTGATTTCAATATTTCTAGGGCCTTATATATCTCTCATATGTTGTAGTTTCCCCACTTCTCCCATGCATCATGGATCTCCAACTCTCCCTCAAGATGATACGATTTTGACATGAACCTACAAAGATTGATCTCTCTCCTTTTATAAGATTAGATTCCAACATCTTCACAACAATGTGTTGCAATAAACATTGACCACATCTTAGATATGGATGATCTCTCACATTGGGTACTAGTTCTGATCATTCTAGGCATTTATAGCATTTCCACTCCACCTTTCTTGACTACCAATAATCATTTATTTTACCTCCTTTATGTTCCAACTACAACTACATGGAAAAATCCTTATGGTGGCAATTTCATAAGCACCCTGTTTTTAGTAGCATTAGCTAGTTCATTCTTCTTTTTCCTTTAGCACCTCCTTATTACACTCACAAATTTGGAGCAATGCATAACACTTGTCTGATGCACCTGAGCACCCACTGTTTATGGGAAAGATCATCCTCAACTCTTGCAAGAAACACACTTCTCTTATGTGGTTTCATTTTTAAACTAGGAGGAAATTGGGGATGCTTTCAAACTAAACAAAGGAACGGATATGAATAGTCACAGAGTTCTCCCCAAGGAGGAAATTCACCTTAGCATATACATAGTAGTTCCTAGCTCATTTGACGCAACCGCAACTCCTTGGAGCTCGATCGCTATGACAGGATCTTCTTCCCCTAATTGGCCCAAAGAACCTCAAAGGTTCCTCTTATTCCCTGGTCGAGAACGTCCCTTACCCACAACAACTCTCAAGTGACCTCCCTTCTATACCGGGAAATCAGACTTTGCGAATTCACGAATCCTATGGTCGCGTGTTCCTTACTTCACGATTCCCCAAAATCTTATGTGAGTCAGCATTGACTTCTCCGCTGCTACCGTAATTCTCCCTATCGGGAAATCACTACTCACAATGTCAACAAATTGAAACTCCATGTTCTGAATCCCGATGTGTCGATTCTCTGATACACGTGTGGACTGGACTACTCCACCTTCTATCTGTATATCGGGATTTCGGAGCTCACGGGATCGCGAGTCCAGATGTCGATGGACTCGGGATTTACTATTCCCCGATCCCCGATACAGTGCCACCTATACCCCACTAGTTCTCGTGGTCCCACACTACCACATCATCGTCTAAATATCGCGAATCGCGGATCCAACATGCAAGCGTTCTCTTTCGTCGAGAACTCTGATTCTTCGAACCCTGATCCTTTGGGATTTCTTGACAAATGTTCCCCATGATCAATGGTTCTGATCCTATCAGGATATCGTGGGTCACGATATCACCACTTTTGTTTTAACACTTTGTACTTCAACTTCGCGACATGCCAATACGCGATGTCACGTGCGATCTGACGGTCCCTGTGACTCTAGATCAACGACTCTACTTCCTCCTAAGCTTCGAACCTTTGAATGATCACGCCGTAAACTCCTTGCACCTTTGCAAGACCTACGGTCCTCGTATTTTACTGGAATCTCTCCAGGAGATTTCAACCGTCCATCCTTTCTTTGATAATTCCTGTGGGATGGATTAAACGCTTCCTCCCTGAAGACTTATCCACCCACTTGCCGACCTGTGGTGCTTCTTCCAGCCTTTCCATTGCAAAACCTGCAACTCCCCTTCAATGAACTTGTAGGTCTATTCCTCATGAGCTTACCCTCGGATTCACAGTATTTATGGGAACTTCTTGCACGCAATCCTTGCGGAAATTCTTCAAACACGACTAAGTGTTGAAGCTTGTTCGACTCTGCGCGCTCTTGCAACTGCAGTCTTAAATGTCCTTGCTCAGAACCGCAACTCTAAGTCTTCGTCTAGCCTATGCACGCCTTTCACAGCTCCAGTGCCAAATCTGCACTTCTGAGATGAATGAGGACAAAATCTTTCTCCAAGTGAACCCTGCAGTCACGCACTCCTTGCGGACAAATTCAACTGCACTCCTTGCAGGAATCCTCTGGTTCAGTTAGGGAAACAATTGAAACTCATTCACTCAACCTCTCAGACTTCAATTCAACTATGAAATCCCATACACAGCATATAAAATAAAATGTATGACAAGTAACAGACATTCATGAGCAAAACATCAATACACAGAGAAATAACACATAACCATGGAATTGAATCAAGGCTTTCTCCTATTAATTCAATATCTGTACATGTAGTGTACTTCATACAATCCTCTGTTGAGATCTCCTTTTTTTCTAAATGCTTCTTCTCTTGATATTTTACAATGATACAATGAGGGTGTCTATATCCGTTTTCCCTCTCGAATTCGAAATCTATCAAATCTACAATTAATTTTCTATCTACCAGCATTAACTAAATTAAATGTCGCATCTACCTAAGGACGAGAGATTAAAGGCTCAAGGTCCATTAAAATACAAGTGTGCTTCATTAAATTCACATATTAATGCTTGGTGCAACAATATCAATGTGTTTCGAAAAAAAAATTGGCGTTGTCTAGCTGTCTTTTCTGCTCTTGCGCTGGCTCGCTTGATGAGTTGGCGATGCTCCTGCATCATACTCCTCGGCTTGAAAACTTTCATGGGATCCTTTACATGAGCTCCTGCATGGTTTTTCCATGCTTTTGGATAACTTCTTCTATCTCCCAGCTGGCAGCCTCCATGGGGTGGTTCTTCCATTTGATCATATATTCAAAATATTCCTTTCACCTGGTCTTCCTACCCACTCGCTTGTCCAGTATGCACTCCATCTGTGGATTTTTTTCTACTGGTAATTGTTTCATCCAATAGATCACTGGTTCCTCAGCTCTAGCTTCTACTTTTCCAGCCCTGTATGGGTATAAATCTGAAACATTAAATATCAGAGATATCCCGATGCCATCTGGCAACTCAATCTCATAATCATTTTCTCTGAATTTCTTCAGGACTCTGCATGGTCCAATTTTCTTCATTTTCAATTTGTTGTACGTTCCTCTCGGGAACCTTTCTTTCCTCAGATGTGCCAGAACTAGATCGTCCACTTCAAACTGAAGTTGTCTTCGATCCTGATCTTCTCTGCGCTTGTACTCCTTATTTGAGTTCATTAGTCGCTGCTTCACCTTGCTGTGAAGTTCCTTCATCGCTTCAGCGAATTCTTCTACACTAGCACTGCTAGTTGCAGTCTGCTCTGACTCCTTGAGTTCAGAAACTCCTCTTGGTTGTGTCCCATACACAATCTCAAATGGACTTTTGCATGTACTCCAATTCACTGAATCGTTGTACGTGAACTCTGCCTGTGGAAATATGTTGTCCCAGCTGCTATGGTGTTTTGTCACAAAGCTTCTCAGCAAGTCTCCTAGACTCTTGTTTACCACCTTTGTTTGCCCATCCGTTTGAGGATGGTAAGCTAAACTAAATTCCAAGTTAGTTCCTAGCTTCTTCCATAGTTTCCTCCAAAAATGACCTATGAATTTGGTGTCCCTGTCCGAAAAAATACTTTTCGGCAATCCATGGAGTCTAACAATCTCCTTGAAAAATAGATTTGCGATGTGTGTCGCATCGTTGGTCTTCTGTCATGGGATAAAATGTGCCATCTTTGAAAACCTATCCACTACTACAAATATGGAATCAACCCCTCTCAGCGTCCTTGGCAGTCCTAATACAAAATCCATGCTTATCGCCTCCCATGGCCTCTCTGGTATGGGAAATGGTTGATAAAGACCTGCGTTCTATTTCCTCCCCTTGGAATGCTGACAAATTTGACACCTGTCAACAAGCCTCTTGACATCTACTCGCATGCCTGGCCAAAAATACAATTCGCTCAGCTTTGCGAATGTTTTATCGTGGCCAAAGTGTCCTGCCAATCCACCACTGTGCTTCTCCTTTAGCAAATTTTCTCTCATGGAGAAAATTGGAATACACAGTTGACTGCTTCTTAACAACAATCCTTCCTGGATCATGTAATCTATCCAAGGATTCCAATCTCTGAGAACTAGATTCTCAGTTGCTTCATACGCTTCTCCGAAATCTGCATCTCCTGTATACATGTCCTTAAGGTTTTCAAAACCCAAGGTTTTGACTCGGAACTCCTGCAACAACAAACACTTCTTACTCAAAGAATCAACCACTTTGTTAGCAGTTCCTGAAATGTGTTTAATTACAAATGTAAAATTATGAATATACGCTACCCATTTTGCATGTTTCTGACTCAACTTCTCTTCTTGACTCACAAATTGCAATGCATGATTATCGTTGTACAATACAAATTCCTTTGGGATCAAGTAATGCCTCCACTTCTTCAATGCCTGTATGATAGCATAAAATTCTTTATCATATGTGGAGTATTTCAGCTTCGCCTCATCCAGCTTCTCGCTGAAATATGCAACTGGTCTGTCTTCCTGACTCAAGACCGCTCTTATGGCATACCCACTGGCATCACATTTCACCTGAAATGTCTTCTGAAAATCCGGTAACACCAAAACTGGTTGTTCTGTGATCTTCTGCTTCAACAGATTGAAGGTCTTCTCAGCCTCCGTTGTCCAATGAAAAGTCTTATGTCGCTTCTTGACTATTTCCATCATCGCTGCGCTAATTCCACTGAAATTCCTAATGAATTTTTGGTAGAAACTAGCCTAACCATGGAAACTTCTCACCTCAAAAATATTCTTGGGTGATGGCCAATTCTTGATCACTCCCACCTTACTCGGATCCATTTTCAACTCATTTTCCGAAATAACAAAACCCAAGTAAATGATCTCTGTCTTCATAAACAAAGATTTCTTCATGTTTATCAGCAACTTTTCTTGCTGTAGTTTTCTCATCACAATGGCCAAATGTTTCAAATGTTCATCTTTTGTCTTGCTGAAAATCAGTATATCATCCAGATATATGACAACAAATTTTCCAATGAATTCCCTCAGGACTTCATTCATCAGTCTCATAAATGTACTTGGCGCGTTTGTCAAACCAAATGGCATGACCATCCATTCGTACAACCCCTCATTTGTCTTGAATGTCGTCTTCCATTCATCACCTTCCCTCATGCAAATCTGATGATATCCGCTCTTGATATCAATCTTCAAAACATAATTTTCCCCACTGAGGCAATCCATCAGATCATCCATTCTCGGCAGTGGAAATTTGTACCTGATGGTAATTTTGTTGATCGCTCTTGAGTCAGTACACATTCTCCAGCCTCCATCCTTCTTCGGACTGAGCACTGTTGGAATAGCACATGGACTCAAACTTTCCCTGACCAATCCTTTATCCAGCAAATCCTGAACCTGATTCTTGACCTCGTCATTCTCTTGCGGCGTCAATCTGTATGCGGCTTTATTTGGTAAACTTGCTCCTGGTGTTGTTCCTGAGTCTGTACTAAGGCTTAAAATACAATTTCAAGGCATCCGAAAATATATAAAAGGTTAACACAGGATTATACTAACCTTTGGTATGAGAAACTAGAGCATATTTCTACGTTCTCGTCATCTAGCTTCCAACTGCTCTTGAGCAGTTATGTCACACTCAATGGCTGCCCACGATTGTTCCAATTCGTCCCGGGTGTTCGCAGATTTAAAGATTTTGTCTAAGAGGTTTAAAGAAATGTGTACTTGACTAGATAATCCGGGTTGAATATTAGGTTGAGTTGCTGCAGGGACAATCATTTAGGAACAGTTCCAGTATGGAAATGGTTTTTAAAGAGAGGTTTTATTTTGCTGTTTCAATTTGGACAAAGATAAAGAGAAACTTTTGCATGAAGAAAAACGAAACAAAAATGCAAATTGAAGGCCCTTTCCTGTAACTGTGTTGTTTCTGATAAAATAACGTGAGATGGGAGAAAACATTAAGCTGTAGATGACGCGAAGTTCCTGTCAGTGGAAAAATCACATATACACAGAAGAAGCAATTGACATAAACATAATTGACCTAGTATAAATAAACATAAAATTATGTAAGTGTAAATTGGTCTTACACCCGCTAATAGCTGGTGCAGAGGAAAGACAAGAGACAATTTACAGAAAAATATGCAAACCTTTCACCATAGTAGTGGTCGTACTAAATTATAGTGATATACGTCAATTATGTAGAGCAAAATGAAAAGAAATAAAGAACATGACGAAATAAACTTGCAACACAGTCGTGACAAAATCGAGAATCTTCAAATTGCTTGTATTGATTCCTTTAAGGCAAAAAACTCTCTTACATTTAGCTTCCAAAAAAGTCCAGCCTTTTTCTCTTCTTTTTGTGATCTATTTATACAAAATTTGCCTCGCGGTTCAAAAGAGCGAAATTACTCCATCTGTCCGAATCTGTTTACAAAAAGGTGCCAGGTGCTTGTTTTTGCTTAGATTTAATACACATGATACATTTGTCCCAAAAAATGAGATACAAGATGTGAAGGATTTGTATTGATAGCTGGGGGGAACGAGATAACTCCATTTCACCTATTCTATCTTCAAGAAGTGCTAGGTGTCTGTCTTCGCATGGATTCAATGTACATGATACACTTATCCACAAATTGGGTCACAAGCTGTGAAGGCTCGGCCTGACAACGGGCTTCAACAAGATAACACTCTCGGGCCAACTATGGAAGTTTATCATTTATTTGTATATCGACGAGCTCAAGGGCGCCAAGTTGTGCACTAGGTTGAATCAAATGTTTGTAGATTTGAGTCGGGTCTACCCTATCCATCTTGGAGATTTCCGCTGAATTTCTGTCATTCCCCTCCTTTATGTCGAGAGAAATTCGATCTATATTCGTCTGCCTTAGCGCCTCTGTGTCACCTCCAATATCTATCCCTAACTGCTCACCATTTATGTTATTGATGACCTTTTCTAATGAATTTGCCACTTTTTGAGCCTTCTCTTTGCTTAAAGTAATATCCTGTTCCCAATTTTTTAACAAGATATTACCCCTGGTTTGTTCGGCAATGGTGAGCCCGGGAGGCCCTGAAAACTTGTTATTGGTCGCTATCACTGCCTCTTGGAAAGAGACCCAAGGGACTTCTTCGTTCCTTTCTTTGTTAATCAGATTCTCAGAGATTCGCTGAATTAACAAGCAATTTTCTCGAATCTCTCCTACTTTGTTTAGCAGGCTCTGTTGAGCAGAGGAGATCCTGCTTCGGATATTAGTTGCTCGAGATCTAACGATCTCGATGTCAATCGCCCTGCTTTCTGCGACCTCCAACTGATTCTGCAGCTGTGTAATCGTATCCCTCTACTGGCCTGATTGTACCCGACCATCTCGGATTGTAGAATTTGCTTGTTCCAGTTTGGCCTTGAGGACTTCAATTTCTTTCTTGTCAGCCAATCGGGCCAACTCGATTTCTTCTCTTGCTTGACTCTTAGCGCTTTCTGCTGCTGAATCCACCCTGGCCTCAAGAGTCTTGATCAAGCGATTTTTCACTTTGAGCTGCTTCTTTAGAATTTCGACCGAGAATTGATTTGTCATCGCATACGCTCCTAGAGTTCCTGCAATTTCCGTGGAAAATTCACCCCTCTTTTTATTCATCCCATCGGTCATCACTTTGAATTTTTTACCAGTGGACTCTCCCTCTTGGTAAAATTCTCGCTTTACTATAGCTTTCCTCTTTTTGTCAAAAAAGAACTCATTAGGAGGGAGTTCCTCTGCCCTTATAGGCCTCAGTTCTTCACCATAAATCCATCCTTCCTGTATGTTTCCTTGCATTGACTGCAAAGGGGTGACAGAGGTGATGGGTGCCCCGATTTGCTTCGTCATTTTCCCTGGTGTACTGAGTGGATCTTGTTCTTTCAGGGGATCAGAGGTCTTAGTCCCCTCCTCCGGCTTCTGATTTTTCGGTGGGTCTGTGTCTTTTATTTGCACCTCCGGACTTGGTTCCTTGGGAGGGTTAGTATTCTCCTTTTCTGCTTCAGGACTCTTCTCCTTGTCTGGATTTTTTTCCTGCTCGGGGATTTTCTCTTGCTTGGGTCTTTTCTTCTTTTCGAAATTTTTCTCTGCCCCGGGATGCTTCTCCTGCTCTCCTTCTTGACATTTTTCGGGGTTAGAGGTTTGTCCCTCAGAACTTTCGGCTTCCTTTTTTTATCTTCGGGAAGTCCCAAACCTCCCAGCACAACGGGGAGGCACCTTTTCCGATGCTCCTGAAATTTTAAAATAGAAGCTCTGTCTGCTGGTGCCATGGACCCGATTCGGAATTGCACCTCCGAATAGGACCTCGCTCCTCGGAAAACATCATCCAAGGGCGAAAATTCATGTTCAAACTTCTTTAATCCACAATTCCCCAAATGGGTGCTTGCGATCCTCTGCAGATCATGCTTTTTGTATTCAATGTAGACTAGGCTCAAGTCTTCTAAGGCTGCAGCCTTAGCCTTAGCATGACCGAAATATAATAATGAATATGAGTTTAAACGAATAGGGAAAGATGGCCATACCTTCTTGGATGACGCCTTGAGCTCTTTGCTCACTCCGCCGATAACTGTTTGCCGAGCAATTTCGCGACATGATAGCTTGTCGGGAATGCACAGCGGTAGTGTCGAAGGAGGAACAACAGCTCCGAACACTCTCAAATAAGAGAATTCTTCCTCTGCATACCAGTTTGCAATATGGCTTAGATTCTTGGCAATGCTATCTGAGATGCGGGGTGGCAAAAGACCAAAAATGGTGACGTGTAGGGGCACCACTACCCAGTTAAAAATATCATTAATAAACTTGTTTGCGTTATTTTCCCACAGCTTATCGTGGTACTCATGAACAATTTTCTCATGGGTTGGACTCCAAGCCCAGTTCATTAAAGGGAAAGGCGTCAGGGAGCATATTGCGTCCATGATATATGCAAACATGTAGAATCCGGATGGTTTCTCGACTGCTTTTTTCTCCTGGTACTCTGTGATCCTGTTGAACAAACTATCAGAGAGCATTTTCTCCCAATTGAATGAGGAACCTTCTGCTACTCGAAAGATGAGAGGTACCCACTGGACATAAAAATGCGCGGTATCCTCCCATCCAAAAAGTCGACAGGTCATCATCGCCACATACATAAAATTTGGCTCCAAAGAAGAAATCAAATACACACCCTTGTCATTCACTCTGAATGTCGAGGAACGCGATACCTAAACTTTTGTCAAGCCTAGCATGGTTTTGTCAAATTATATGCATTCTTTGTTTTTGAATTCTTCCAGGAATTCTTTGCCATATGTGTATTCAGGAGTTGTTGGGAACTTATACATAGACTGGATATGCTCCGGCCTAAAAGTCCTGATCAAGGCCTGTCGGTCATTTAAGATAGTCCTGGAAGATAGGTCGACGTGATCCAATGCCCATCGGATCATATCGTAGTATGGAAGCAACCGAGGTCTGGTTGCAACCAGGTGCATTCCTGACTGAACAATTGTCTTGTACTTAGTGTTCATGTCATCCTTCACAATATCAGGGTTATCGCCATCAGAATCTAAACAGTTTACCATCCCGGCTTTCAGAATGTTTGAAATAGACAACCAGGTGGATACTGAGCCACTCTTCCGAGGCGAAGTATTTGAGACGTTATCCGGACCCTGTGCCACAACCTTGACATTTGCTTTCGCTGCTCTCCTTGGTGCCATAGCTGAAGCTTGTTCTTTTGCTCTTCTGCAGTAGACCTGTGTATACATGCGGAAATGAGTATCTTCGGGGAAAGGCGAGCTCTACGCGTTAGTAAGAAATGTTTAAAAAATAAAACGAAATCTTGTATATGTTTGAAAATCATGTACCTTTAGATGTAAGTCTGTCAAATCGCGAATAAAACCGAATTTATTGAAAAATCCGATCTTATTTTCTTCGTGGATTTACCCTAATTTCTCATTAATGTCATGAATATTGGGCGTCTTGACAGGCACTCAGGAAACAGAGAGTAAATAAATAAATACCTCGTGAGGTGTGCCAACCTTGAAGCACGGGACGTACTTCATTTAACTTTAAAGCATTACAAATCTTAACGACTTGAAAACTTCCTTGCTTTTCGTTGCATCGCGAACTTTGTTTTCGCATTTTGACCCTTTAACTCGCGATACTGCGAGGGCCGATTTTAATGTAATCAATGGTAATCGTGATTGGCGGATCCCTAATTTCATCATTAATTTACTTGCAACATCCCGACTCGGGAATTCGAGGGAAAACTTTGGGGAAAATTATATGCCGAGTCACGATATCGCGATGTGGCGATAATTAAGGCTTGAATTAAGAGAAGGAAATCTTAGATTAGGTGACTTACTAATCTTGCTATGATTATGCTGCAACTTCGCGAATCGGAGTTTTGGACACCCTAACTCTATGAAGGAAAGTGCCGAGCGACGATGTGTCGAGAACCAAGTTTAACCGTGGACAGTTTTTTTTACCCTCGGTTCTTGAATAAGGTTATCAAAAGGTTATCGCGTTCTTGGCTCTTGGGGTTGTAAAAACATAAATTTAGGATTGACGAATGCCAAGGCACAAAACTCCGACGATGTCTAAACAACGGTTAAAGGTTTTATATTATTCTTTGTCTTGGTCGAAAATTAGAATCGAGTTCGCATTTTCGCGACTCGAGAGTTGTGAATTCAAATATTCAAAGTGTCTGACTGGCGACATCCCGAAATAAAACAAGAGAGAAAACACTCTTGCGAAAAAATGGACCTTTTTTGAAAGAAAAAATGCATTTGCTATTCATATGACAGGATTTGAGAGTTTTATGATTTCGGAAGGGGAATAAAAACAACCCTAGATCTCAAGTATCAAACATTGAAAATTTGCGCGAGGTGAAAGAACAAGGGCGGCTCCAACATAGGCTCCAACTAGGGATCCCACTTCCCTGTGAGGCGGGAAGAACAGTAGACCAGGTGCCAAAATTGGGTAAATGGAGTCATAGGCTAAAATCAAGGAAAAAATCCAAGGAAAAAGATAGAAAAGGGGGAAAAACTTTCGCTTGGTAACCCAAAAGTTTTTTCGAACTTAGATGCTCTTTCCAAACACAGCTGAAGTCACCTTCGCAATTTTCTCTTTCTCGCTATTAAGTTTGGGGAACGCTTTAAGACAGTCGTAACGATCCTAGGATATTCAACAGGTCTTATGGTTTTCAGCTTGCATCAAAAGAATGATATTATATAATTTAAGATGGGGAAGTCCCGTCTGAATTTGGGGAAATGATCAGGTTTTCAGAAAGTGTTGATTACCGGAGTAGATTGATGTTTACGTATAAAAGCCTTACAGATCTCCCAGACATTGCTTCACTACCAGTGAGCCTGTTCAGTACCCCGGTGAAGTTGTCTGACCCCTTTCTACTAAATTTCTTTTCACCACTTCGGAAAAAATTTATGCGTTTAAACGCTAAGACGAGGGCAATCATTTCTGAATTTCCTTTCATCGTCTTAACAGACTAGGTGGGGGAAATCATTTCTGAATTTCCTTTCACCACCTGTCTTAATATTTATCTTTAAAACACGAAGATGGGAGCAATCAGTTTATATCAGGGCTGAGATCTGTAAAATATATATATATATATATATATANAGAGAGAGAGAGAGAGAGAGAGAGAGAGAGGTTTGTCCACTTATTTTGATTACTCGGTATCAACCTTCCTTTGACCCTCTCAAAACCTTTATTTTGTAGGGAGACAAGGGAGAGAATAAACTTTTAAAGGACATCCTGTTGAAGCAAGCCTTGATTTTTCCGAACCTGTTGAAAAACCTAGAAAAGTCAGGATCACTATAAACATTCCTTAGCTTAGCAGAAGATCAAGTAGTTGTGAGAACCAGCTTTCTTATTAAGATTTGTTCCAACATCCCCAAGGTTTAAAACGAAGAACTTTAAATCCTATACAAAGACTCAGGAAGATAGTGACTTGCTAAAATTAGGCCCAAATATAGACAAAAAACAAGGTAGCAATTCAATGGCTCAATATACAAAGGTCACAACAGTTTGAGACCGTGGTTTTCGGATACTTTTAGGAACAAAATTATGACTGACTGCATTTTGGGTTTAATCTAGCATTCAAATTTAGTACGAAGACCGTCAAGCCAAAAATAGTCCTGTAATCAGAACCTTTATATTGCAGTCTGAACAATATTATCTCAGATTGCTAAAACAGCCTTTCATGACTTGTGTATCGAAGAAACTCACCTTTGTCTTTTCAATTTCCTCGAGGACTATGAATTTTCATATGCATCACCTGTTTTATGTTGTTCTGGCTCTAACACTAATCTGTACCTTATGTCTTTGAGCTAGTTTTTCCTACAGCTGGAATCCTGAAAAAACAAATACGAATTGGTTAAAAATGCGTCGAAAGTTTATGAAGGAAAATTAAAAATTAAAAGTAAATGCTTGAGCAAAAACATAAATATGTACAGAAATAAAATTTATTTATTTACAATTGTATATATATACAATTTCTTATTTTTCATTTTATTTTATTTTCTTTTTTCATCTGTCGACTGTCAAGTCATGTAATTCTTTATATATCGCCCATTGACAGGGGCGCTAAGAACTTCTCCATCGATATTTTCTAGGAGAAATGAATTTTTTCCTTTTGGAGACGAGACCCTGAATGGTCCATACCAAAGGTAGTCAAATTTTCCATGCTTCACGACTTCTTCTCTTCTCGCATCCCATATTAACACCAAGTCACCTGGGAAGAACTCTCTGTCCTTTGATTTGAGATCAAACAATGATTTCATATCGTCCTGGTATTTCTTCATTCTCTCATCAACCTCCACTCTGAGCTGTTGAACCTCAATCAGCTGGTTAATTCTTCTGGTTACATGATTGGGCTCTTCATTTTGATCCTGCCATAACTTCATTACTATAAATGCTAAGTTAATAGGCAGGACCACCTCGGTCCCATATACCATCTGAAAGGGTGAAATGCCGATAGACCTTTTAGTGGTGATGCGGTTTGCCCACAATGCGTCTTTCAAATGGACATGCCAGGACCTCTTGTTTTCGTTCAATATCTTTTTTATTACACTTACCAGGCTCTTATTAGATGACTCATCCAACCCATTCCCCTGAGGGTAATAAGCAGTGGAATGGCCAAGAACGATACTTTACTTTTGGCAGAAGTCGACCATAGCTATGGATTTGAAATCCTGGGCGTTGTCGGTAACGATCTTTTGGGGACACCCGAATCTCGATAATATGTTATCCTCCAAGAAGTCGATCACCACTGAGTCCGTTGCCCTTTTAGTTGGAATTGCTTCCACCCATTTTGTAAAATAATCAGTGGCCGTTAAAATCCACTTATGCTGAGCACTGGAATGTGGATTAATTTCCCCTATAAAGTCTAATCCCCATTGTTGAAATGGGGCTTCAATTTTGACTGGAACGATTGGTAATGCAGGGAGTTTCTTCTTACCAGCGAATACTTGACATGAGTGACATCCACGTACTTTGGCATTAACATCCGAAAATAGTTTTGGCCAATAGTATCCGGCCCTCAGGATCTTGTAGGTCATGGCTCTCCATGCATGGTGTCCTCCACAGATTCCTTCATGGAATTCCTCTATGACCGATGGAGTTTCCGTCTCAACCAGACAGACCAGTAAGAACCCGAGCGGATCCTTCCAGTATAGTTGATTTTCTGAGATGCAATACTTTATAGCATGGAGTTTTAGAGTTCTGTATTTGGCTGGTGTTAGTCCATCTGGACATTTCAGGTTTAGCAAATAGAAAACTATATATGTATACCATCCTGACGACATGAATTTTTCTTCAACCTGTTTGGATAAGTCTGGTCATATGGCTCTTTCAAGTGTGTATCTTCGTCTTCTCCTTGGAGGCAATTGATGTCAAGAGCTCTAAGCTTCGACTCAGCCAGGAGTTTGGCCAGATATTTTCCTTTTATTAATTTAGTTGGCTTGATTTCTAGATCAAATTCTTGTATTTTAACGAGCCAACGCCCTCTTTTTCCATCACTATTCGGCTGTACCAATATATCCCTCACAACACTAGTTGGTACGTACGCGATAATTTTTTAATGCAGAACGTAAGTCCTGAATTCTTTTAGCGCTTTCACCATCGCGTACGCCTGTTTTTCTATTATATCGTATTTTAGCTCGGCATCTCTAAGGCTCTTGCTAAAAAACGTGATCGGGTGTTCGAAGCCTCCATCATCTTTTTGCAGTAACACCGCGGCGATAGTATGTTCGGAAGCGAATGAGAAGATGAGAAAATCTCTCAAATAATCAGGGCTTGTTAACAGAGGTGCCTCGCTGATGAATTTTTTGATACGTTCGAACAATGCTTTGGCCTCGGTCGTCCAATTTACTCTGCTATCCTTCTTTAGCATTGTCGTGATCAATTTGACAATCTCAGCGAAGTTTGGTATAAACCTTGGCAAGAAATTTATTGTTCCTAAGAAAGCTTGAATTTCTTTAACATTTCTAGGAATCCTGATAGTTTGTATCGCTTCAACCCTCTTAGGATCAATCTTGATCCCATATTTAAATACGATATTCCCTAGAAGCTTACCTTCCTGCATAACGAAATGTGATTTCTTTGGGTTCAAAGACAGACCATATCTGTGGCATTTTTCGAAAGTTTGTTTTCAATGGACCAAATGTTCTTCATTGGTTTTAGAAAAAACCGTCAAATCGTCAAGGTAGATTACTACGAACTTATCTCTTTCCCCAATGAAAGCGATATCCATAGCACGCTGGAAGGTAGCCCCTGCATTCATTAAACCAAAAGTCATTTTATCATACATGAATGTACCCCATGGTGTGGTGAAGGCAGTTTTTTCTCTGTCTTGCTCGTTCATGGCGATTTGGTTGTACCCAGAAAACCCATCTATCATTGACATATGATTTGCCCCAACTACCCTTTCTAGGACATGGTCCATTTTAGGAAGTGGATAATTATCTTTAAGAGAGGACCTATTCAAGTTTTGGAAATCTACACACAGTCTAATTTCACCGTTCTTTTTTCTGACCGGGACCAAATTTGCTATCCAGTCTGAGTATCTCATAGGTACAATTATTTTTGCGTCTAAAAGATTCTTAACCTCCTTTTCAATAATAGGCAACAAAATGGGGTTAAACTGTCTGAACTTCTGTCTAAAAGGTTTAACTCCGGGATTCAAAGGTATCTTGTGCTCAATTATAGAAGTATCATATGTTCGAAGCTCATCATAGGACCAGGCAAAAACATCTTTATACTGTTTGAGTAAGTCTCTATACTGGTCTTTTACCTTGGGAGGGAGGAATTTAGATATCTTTACGATTCTGGAATCTTTTTCAGTTCCTATGTCGCAGTCCTCCACTTCTTCTGGTTGGGGTTGTAAAGCGGATTTCACAGGTATGTCATTCTGATCGAAGAGTCTTTCTAACGGAATTAAGCCTTTCGGGATTTGGTTATTTTTGAGGACCAACATGCGATGATCAGCTATTTTTTCTCGGAAAGTTTCAAGATCTTCATTCTCTTGCATGAACCACATCGGGTCGTTTTGGTTTTCTTGATCTGGATGGGTCTCAGAGAACTCGCCTATTGCTATAAGAAATTTCTAAATTTGTTCGTCATCCTCAAAAACCTGCCAGTGTTGGACATTGTCTGGTATGGAGGGTTTATATCTGATTTCAATATGATATTTTAGTTTAACATTTGTGGGAGGGGAAAAGGTTGAGGCTGCTTTAGCCAATGCGTCAGCATGTAAATTTTCTGTGCGAGGAATAGAATGGATTTTTATAGATGAGAAAAAATTCTCCA
>JZKD02S1620987.1:51927-67212 GCA_000966675.3 Picea glauca
AAATTTTCTGTGCGAGGAATAGAATGGATTTTTATAGATGAGAAAAAATTCTCCATCAAATCCCAAGCACAATTTATGTACGTTCTTAGTCTGGGATGCTTGGCTAGGTATTGTCGGTTTACTTGGCTTACTATCAATTCAGCGTCATCGTAAACCTCCAAATTTTTTATGTTTAACTTCTTGGCCACTTCTAAACCTAAGATTAATGCTTCATACTCGCACACGTTGTTGGTGTAATCTATGTTCCATTGTAAGCAATATGAGAAAGGAACGGTAAAATTACCTTCATGTGCTATCAAAAGTATGCCAGCACCAGCTCCTTCAGAAGATGATGCGCCATCGAAGTACATCTTCCAGAGACCACTTTTGCATATTTCTTCAGTCAAGGGGCTAAACTCTTCTTGCTTCATATCAAGTTCTTCTGGACATCCATTTAAACCATCATTGAAAGACAATATGCAATTTCCCAGATCTTGGTCCGCGACATAAATGGGAAAATTATTTGGATTCTGAGGATCACTGACAGTATATGCCAATCTTGTTTCTTTGTACAATTGGGTAAACTGACCGTCGAATACAGGAATTGTGGCATACGACATGTCCAATTGTAGAGAACCTCCCAACTTGGCTCCCCATGATCTGGATAACAACATACCATATTTGGGGGGAATATCTGCAATAACCACATCCATCAAAACACTCTTGACTGGGACCTAAGCCAGGGTAACAACTAGATCTTTTATCATTCCCATACATTTAACCTTTCTTGAATCGAAAGAGTATAGATCTCCATAGGGTCTAGTGATCTGGAGGCCCAGCCTCTCCATTATCATTTTGGGCATAACATTATGTGAAGCCCTGGAGTCTAACATGTAGTTATGTAGCAGCTGGTCATGTATATTCAGGGTGATATAGAAAGGGGCGACGTTGTCTTTGGATCCCTCAAAATGGGGACCAAAGGTGATGTTAGGTCTGTCATCTTCTAGGTTGATAACATCTGAGTGACTTTCGGGCTCATAAACACCCATCACTTTGGCAATTTGCTTGTGATAAGTTGGGTTTTTTGCTAATTCTACCAAAGGGATCGGTATCTTAATTTTATTTAGTTCGTTTTCAAAATTGTAAGATGTATTGGTCTTTTCCGTTTCTTTGGTTAAGACATCCGAGGTTTTTTCTTCCGATTTGTTTGTCTGAATTGTTTTGTCGCCTTTGACCTTAGTCTCAGATGTAACTTTATCAATTGGCTATGCTTCCTTTGTTAGGGTTTTAGCTTTTTTCACTTCAGACTCTCGAGTCTTTGCTATCTTGTTTTTATTGCTGGGTGACAATGCTTCTTCCAAAGGAGGTTCACGAAATTGATCCCTTGGCAGGATTTTGTTAGGTTGGTTAGTTGAGGTGGGCTTAGTTTTTGATCTCAAATTGTATCTGGGTTGAAAATCGGTCGCTATCATTTCTGTTTCTAGTTGAGATACGCAGAGGTCATCATGATTACCTTCTTCTTCTTTATTAGATGATTGAGGAGTATTTAAGGATGTCTCATAGTCTTCCCTAGTCAGAAATGGCTGCGAACATTCATCACTGAAACATGCAACTTCATCTTCCGGATCTTCAAAATCTTGGAGGTCACTTGCTCCTATAAAATTTTCATTTTTTAGTGGAGCTTGTATTTTTTGATCCTCATTTTGTATTTGCCTCTATTGATTTAGGGGATTTGGGTTTCTCCTGAAGTCCCTTTTATTAGAAGAATCAACTTTAGCCTGATCCAACTCCATCCTAGAGATTTTGTTAGATAAATCTTTAATTATTTGAGCCATATCATCCACTCTGTCATCAGTGTATCTATTTGACCCAGAAGGACCCACTGGTTCCCTATAGCGTCTGTTATCACAGTTGGTTGTTTCTGCTTTAGCCTTCAATTTACCTAAAGCCATCATATTAGATTCTATTTAGACAACATCGTCTTTCATTCTATTCAGGGTGTCTCCTCTTCTTTCTCGCAAAAGTAGGGCAAAATCAGGTTCGAAAGCTCCTGCAAAGGTTGCTTTGGCTGAGGGTTGGGAAGGTTTGACAACGGCTGGAATTTTATTATATAGTTTGTTAAATCTCAGAATAAATTCCATTACTGTTTCTAAGTTCCTCTTCCTTAAGGACCCAAACTCGGTAAGGTAATATAAGTGATCTTTTCGCTCTCCCCATTGTCTGAGGAAAGCATCTTCCAAGGCGTTATATGTTCGAATAGAAGCTGCAGGAAGACTCTGAAACCAAGTTCGGACCTGTCCTTCGAAGGTTTGGACAAGTAGTCTTGAATAGACATCCTCGTGCTCGATACCGCATATGTCTGCAAATTGGTCAAAGAAGTTTATATGCTCGGCTGCAGTTAGGTCTCCCTCCCCAGTGAACTTTGGAAGATTTTTGATGTAATTGTCAGGTAAATCATGGAGGTGAGTGGGTAAAATTAGGGGAGCGTATATTACTACCACTTTTGCAAATACTCTGGGAGGAGGGACATTTGGATTTCCTCCACCTCCTCCTCCAACGCTCGCCATCGGCTTAGGATTAAAAAATGGGGGGTAGCACGCTCCTTTGTATCAGGTGAAAAAGGGAAGTTCTGATGAAGAAAGGATGGTATGTCAAATGATAACAATCTTTCCAAAGGAACTTTTCCCTTGTTTATAGACGGGAAATTTTGATGTGGCTCAATCCTAAATTCTGAGAAGTCTGTTTCCAGATCTTTGGTATCAGACAGAGGGCTGTGGGAAGTAAGAGGTTCTGAAGGGAGTTTAGTCTTTACAAGTGGGTTTTTGGGTTTATTAATTGAAGAGGCTGCCTGTGACCATCCTTTCTCTTTTAAAACCTTTTTAGGATCATTAACAGGTGTAATAGGCCTGCCATCCGGGTTCTGTCTGGTGTTCCTTCTACCAGACGCCAGTTTGTGTTTCAGTGGAGTCGCCAAGTGAAAGATTTAAAAATCCTTAAAACTGTGTGCACTCTATGTTCACTATCAAAGAGTAACACTATCAACGAAATAGTTTGTCGTTCTCCCAGGGAAAAGATTTCGCAACTTCGGTCCCTGGCAGCGGTGCTAGAAAGATGTTGTTCCTGAGCCTGTACTAAGGCTTAAAATACAGTGTCAAGGCATCCGAAAATATACAAAAGGTTAACACAGGATTATACTAAACTTTGGTATGAGAAACTAGAGTAGATTTCTACGTTCTCGTCGTCTAGCTTCCAACTGCTCTTGAGCAGTTATGTCACGCTCAATGGCTGCCCACGATTGTTCCAATTCGTCCCGGGTGTTCGCAGATTTAAAGATTGTGTCTAAGAGGTTTAAAGCGATATGTATTTGACTAGATAATCCCGGTTGAATATTAGGTTGAGTTGCTGTAGGGACAGTCATTTAGGAACAGTTCCAGTATGGAAATGGTTTTTAAAGAGAGGTTTTATTTTACTGTTTCAATTTGGACGAAGATAAAGAGAAACTTTTTCATGAAGAAAAACAAAACAAAAATGCAAATTAAAGGCCCTTTCCTGTAACTGTGTTGTTTCTGATAAAATAACATGAGATGGGAGAAAACATTAAGCTGTAGATGACGCGAAGTTCCTGTCAGTGGAAAACTCACGTATACACAGAAGAAGCAATTGACATAAACATAATTGACCTAGTATAAATAAACATAAAACTCTGTAAGTGTAAATTGGTCTTACACCCGTTAATAGCTGGTGCAGAGGAAAGACAAGAGACAATTTACAAAAAAAGATGCAAACCTTTCACCATAGTAGTGTTCGTACTAAATTACAGTGATATACATCAATTATGTAGAGCAAAATGAAAAGAAACAAAGAACATGACGAAATAAACTTGCAACACAGTCGTGACAGAATCGGGAATCTTCAAATTGCTTGTATTGATTCCTTTAATGAAAAAAACTCTCTTACATTTAGCTTCCAAAAAAGTCCAGCCTTTTTCTCTTCTTTATGTGATCTATTTATACAAAATTTGCCTCTCGGTTCAAAAGAGCGAAATTACTCCATCTGTCCGAATCTGTTTACAAAAAGGTGCCAGGTGCTTGTTTTTGCTTAGATTTAATACACATGATACATTTGTCCCAAAAAATGAGATACAAGCTATGAAGGCTTTGTATTGACAGTTGGGGGGAACGAGATAACTCCATTTTACCTATTCTATATTCAAGAAGTGCTAGGTGTCTGTCTTCGCATGGATTCAATGTACATGATACACTTGTCCACAAATTGGGTCACAAGTTGTGAAGGCTCGGCCTGACAATGGGCTTCAGCAAGATAACACTCTCGGGCCAACTGTGGAAGTTTATCATTTATTTGTATATCGACGAGCTCAAGGGCGCCAAGTTGTGCACTAGGCTGAATCAAATGTTTGTAGATTTGAGCCGGGTCTACCCTGTCCATCTTGGAGATTTTCGCTGAATTTTTGTCATTCCCCTCTTTCATGTCGAGAGAAATCCGATCTATATTCGTCTGCCTTAGCACCTCTGTGTCACCTCCAATCTCTATCCCTAACTGCTCACCATTTATGTTATTGATGGCCTTTTCTAATGAATTTGCCACTTTTTGAGCCTGCTCTTTGCTTAAAGTAATATCCTGTTCCCAATTTTTTAACAAGATATTACCCCTGGTTTGTTCGGCAATGGTGAGCCCGGGATGCCCTGAAAACATGTTATTGGTCGCTATCACTGCCTCTTGGAAAGCGACCCGAGCGGCTTCTGCGTTCCTTTCTTTGTTGATCAGATTCTCAGAGATTCGTTGAATTAACAAGCAGTTTTCTCGAATCTCTCCTACTTTGTTTAGCAGGCTCTGTTGAGCAGAGGAGATCCTGCTTCGGATATCAGTTGCTCGAGATCTAACGATCTTGATGTCAATCGCCCTGCTTTCTTCAACCTCCAACTGATTCTGCAGCTGTGTAATAGTATCCCTCTGTTGGCCTGATTGTACCCGACCATCTCGGATTGTAGAATTTTCTTGTTCCAGTTTGGCCTTGAGGACTTCAATTTATTTCTTGTCGGCCAATCGGGCCAACTCGATTTCTCTGCTTGCTTGACTCTTAGCACTTTCTGCTGCTGAAGCCACCCTGGCCTCAAGAGTCTTGATCAAGCGATTTTCTTCTTTAAGCGGCTTCTTTAGCATTTCGACCGAGAATTGATTTGCTGTCGCATATGCTCCTAGAGTTCCTACAATTTCCGTGGCAAATTCACCCTTCTTTTTATTCATCCCATCGGTCATCACTTTGAATTTTTTACCAGTGGACTCTCCCTCTTGGTAAAATTGTCGCTTTACTACAACTTTCCTCTTTTTGTCAAAAAAGAATTCATTAGGAGGGAGTTCCTCTGCCCTTATAGGCCTCAGTTCTTCACCATAAATCCATCCTTCCTGTATGTTTCCTTGTGTTGACTGCAAAGGGGTGACAGAGGTGATGGGTGCCCCAATTTGCTTCACCATTTTCCCTGGTGTGCTGAGTGGATCTTGTTATTTCGGGGGATCAGAGGTCTTAGTCCCCTCCTCCGGCTTCTGAATTTTGGTGGGTCTGTGTCTTTTATTTGCGCCTCTGGACTATGCTCCTTGGGAGGGTCAGTATTCTCCTTTTCTGCTTCAGGAATCTTCTCCTTGTCTGGATTTTTCTCCTTCTCGGGGCTTTTCTCCTGCTCGGGGATTTTCTTCTTTTCGGAATTTTTCTCTTCCCCGGGATGCTTCTCCTGCTCTCCTTCTTGACATTTTTCGGGGTTAGAGGTTTGTCCTTCAGAACTTTCGGCTTCGTTTTGTTTATCTTCGGAAAGTCCCAAACCTCCCACCACAACGGGGAGGCACCTTTTCCGATGCTTCTAAAATTTTAAAACAGAAGCTCTGTCTGCGGGTGCCAGGGACCCGATTTAGAATTGCACCTCCGAATAGGACCTCGCTCCTCGAAAAACATCATCCAAGGGCGAAAATTCATGTTTAAACTTCTTTAATCCACAATTCCCCAAATGGGTGCTTACGATCCTCTGCGGATCATGATTTTTGTATTCAATGTAGACTAGGCTCAAGTCTTCTAAGGCTGCAGCCTCAGCCTTAGCATGTCCAGAATATAATAATGAATATGAGTTTAGCCGAATAGGGAAAGATGTCCATACCTTCTTGGATGACGCCTTGATCTCTTTGCTCACTCCGCCGATTACTGTTTGCCGAGCAATTTCGCGACATGCTAGCTTGTCGGGAATGAACAACGGTAGTGCCGAAGGAGGAACAACAACTTCGAACACTCTCAAATAAGAGAATTCTTCCTCTACGTTCCAGTCTGCAATATGGCTCAGATTCTCGGCAATGCTATCTGAGATGCGGGGTGGCAAAAGACCAAAAATGGTGATGTGTAGGGGCACCACTACCCAGTTAAAAATCTCATAAATAAACTTGTTCGCGTTATTTTCCCATAGCTTATCATGGTACTCATGAACAGTTTTCTCATGGGTTGGACTCCAAGCCCATTTCATTAAAGGGAAAGGCGTCAGGGAGCATATTGCGTCCATGATATACGCAGACATGTAGAATCCGGATGGTTTCCCGGCTGCTTTTTTCTCCTGGTACTCTGTGATCCTGTTGAACAAACTATCAGAGAGAATTTTCGCCCAATTGAATGAGGAACCTTCTACTACCCGAAAGATGAGAGGTACCCACTGGACGTAAAAATGCGCAGTATCCTCCCATCTGAAAAGTCGACAGGTCATCATCGCCACATACATAAAATTTGGCTCCAAAGAAGAAATCGAAAACACACCCTTGTAGTTCACTCTGAATGTCGAGGAACGCGATACCCAATCTTTTATTAAGCCTGGCATGGTTTTGTCAAATTCTACGCATTCTTTGTTTTTTAATTCTTCAAGGAATTCTTTGTCATATGTGTATTCAGGAGTTGTTGGGAGCTTATACATAGACTGGATATGCTCCGGCCTAAAAGTCTCGATCAAGGCCTGTCGGTCATTTAAGATAGTCCTGGAAGATAGGTCGACGTGATCCAATGCCCATCGGATCATATCGTAGTATGGAAGAAACCGAGGTCTGGTTGCAACCAGGTGCATTCTCGACTGAACAATTGTCTTGTACTTAGTGTTCATGTCGTCCTTCACAATATCAAGGTTATCGCCATCAGAATCTGAACAGTTTACCATACCGGCTTTCAGAATGTTTGAAATAGACAACCAGGTGGATACCGAGCCACTCGTCCGAGGCGAAGTATCTGAGACATTATCCGGAACCTATGCCGCAACCTCGACATTTTCTTTCGCTTCTCTCCTTGGTGCCATAGCTGAAGCTTGATGTTTTGCTCTTCTGCAGTAAACCTGTGTATACATGCGGAAATGAGTATCTTCGGGGAAAGGCGAGCTCTACGCATTAATAATAAATGTTTAAAAAATAAAACGAAATCTTGTATATGTTTGAAAATCATGTATTTTTAGACGTAAGTATGTCAAATCGCGAATAAAACCGAATTTATTGAAAAATCTGATCTTATTTTCTTCGTGGATTTACCCTAATTTCTCATTAATGTCATGAATATTGGGCGGCTTGACAGGCACTCAGGAAACAGAGAGTAAATAAATAAATACCTCGTGAGGTGTGCCAACCTTGAAGCACAGGACGTACTTCGTTTAACTTTAAAGCATTACAAATCTTAACGACTTGAAAACTTCCTCGCTTTTCGTTGCATCGCGAACTTTGTTTTCACATTTTGACCCTTTAACTCGTAATACTACAAGGGTCAATTTTAATGTAATCAATGGTAATCGTGATTGGCAGATCCCTAATTTCATCGTTAATTTACTCGCAACATCGCGACTCGGGAATTCGAGGGCAGACTTTGGGGAAAATTATATGCCGAGTCGCGATATCGCGATGTGGCAATAATTAAAGCTTGAATTAAGAGAAGGAAATCTTAGATTAGGTGACTAACTAATATCGCTATGATTATGCCGCAACTTCACGAATCAGAGTTTTGGACACCCTAACTCTATGAAGGAAAGTGTCGAGCGACGATGTGCCGAGAACCAAGTTTAACCGTGGACAGTTTTTTTTACCCTCGGTTCTTGAATAAGGTTATCAAAAGGTTATCGTGTTCTCGGCTCTCGGGGTTGTAAAAACAAAAATTTAGGATTGACAAATGCCGAGGCGCGAAACTCTGACGATGTCTAAACAATGGTTAAAGGTTTTATATTATTCTTTGTCTTGTTCGAAAATTAGAATCGAGTTCACATTTTCGCGATTCAGGAGTTGTGAATTCAAATATTCAAAGTGTCTGACTGGCGACATCCCGAAATAAAACAAGAGAGAAAACACTCTTGCGAAAAAATGGACCTTTTTTGAAAGAGAAAACGCATTTTCTATTCATGCGACAAGATTTGAGAGTTTTATGATTTCGGAAGGGGAAGAAAAACAACCCTAGATCTCAAGTATCAAACATTGAAAATTTGCGCGAGGTGAAAGAACAAGGGCGGCTCCAACACCTGGTATGAGGTCTATGTGGTGACTCACGCTCCTCATCGGTGGCAACGAATGAGTTAATTCATCCACGATGATGTCAGCGAACTCTTCCAGCAGTTCCTGAATCTCATCTGGTAAGTCATCCACTCTTGTGCTAGTCAGGACAATCCTCGATTTCCTGACCACAAAGAATTGTGGATCTTCCTTCTTCTCCATCTCTATGAGAAGTTCCTTCCCACTCATGAGAAGTATTGTGTTGCTTACTTCCGGCTTCACCTCCTTATCTTTTATCGGAAGCAACCTGTGTGTACTCCCATCCTTCTCTAAAGTGTATGTGTTCATCCTCCCATCATGAACTACATTTCTGTCATATTTCCATGGTCTACCCAGTAATAAATGACATACATCCATGGGAATAACATCACACATAATCTTATCATTATATCCACCTATATTGAATTCAAGTAAACATTGTTTAGTGACACTCACCTGATGTCCCTTCTGTAGCCATGATACTTTATATGGACTCGGGTGGTCAGTCATCTTCAGCTCCAGTTTCTCCACCATCTTGGTTGAAACAAGATTATCGGTGCTTTTGTTGTCCACAATAACCTTGCATTTCCTGTCCCTGGCCTTGCAAGCTGTTCTAAATAGTCTTGTCCTTTGGACTGAGGGTTCCACCTCCTTCTATGGTGTCAAAAGGACTTTATGCATCCCAAGCGATATTTTTCTTTCTGCATCTTCGGTCTCAGCATCTCGCCTTTGCACTTCTGCGATGTGAGCTTCTCCGATGTCCTTATTTTTCTCTGGACACTCAAATGACTTTTTCCCATTCTTTCCACATGTAAAACATGTGATAACTCCACCTCTTCCTCTACCTCGACCTCTAGTACAAGGAAGAGTGTCTGCATCAGCATAATCTCCTCGCTGATCATTTTGCTGCCTTCTTTGTTCAACATGTGGTTGTCCTTGCTGTGAGGTTCCACCTCTCTCAATCTTAACCTGAGGTTTCTTCCATTCCTCCTTGGGTTTTTGGTATTTCTCCTGGGCAACTACCTTTCCTTTGGGCTGACTTTTTCCTCGCCCTCGCTGACCTTGCTTACGGCTCAGCTTCTCTTCGGCTTTCAGAGCCATCTGATAAGCATACTCAACTGTTCGGATAGTTACCATGCTCAATTCATCATGAATGTCATGCCTCAAACCATTCATATATCTGGCTACTTTCTCATCATCGCTCTCCCGATGACCTACCCTGATGTTGAGCTTGTAAAATTCTTCGGTATACTCTTTTACCATCATCAGCTTCTGTCTCAGGTTCTGCATTCTCCTGAACAGTGAAATCTGATAATTCCTTGGGATGAATTTTCCCTTCATCTTAGCAATCATTCGATCCCATCTTTTGATATTTTGTTTGCCTTTGGAACGTCTGTCTGCTTGTATCTCGTCCCACCATAAGTCTACATGTCCCTTCAATCGGGTGATAGCATGTCTAACCTTTTTATCCTCTTCGATGTATTCATAATCGAAGTAGGTGTCAGGAGCACAGATCCAATCCAACAGCTCTTCTGCATCCAGACTCCCCTCATAGATTAGAATGTCCATTTTTGTCTTTGAACTCATCCTGGTGATAGCTTTAATCAACCGCTAGATTGATGCATCTTCTGTTGTGCCCTCTTCTTCATGTCCAGCTTCCTCCTCAACTTCGGAATCACTAAGATCCCCTGCACCAACTCTGCATCTCTAAGATGTCTCCATCTCCTCAAGCCTTACTTGAATATCTCTCATCTGCCGCTCCATTTCTGGATTTCCTGTCGGCCTACCTCTTCTCCTCACCTCCCTATCTTCCGGGTCAGGTGCTTGTCTCTCCCTTCTCGGCGGCATGGTGAATTCTTCTTCCTCCCTGTTACAGAACACAAAGCGTCACTCCCGCTCTGATCCCAACTCTGACGCCACCGCAACTCCTTGGAGCTCGATCGCTCTCCTAGGATCTTCTTCCCCTAATTGGCCCGAAGAACCTCAAAGGTTCCTCTTATTCCCTGGTTGGGAACATCCCTTACCCACAACAACTCTCAAGTGACCTCCCTTCTATACCGGGAAATCGGACTTCGCGAATTCGCGAATCTTATGGTCGCGTTTTCCTTACTTCACGATTCCCCGAAATCTGATGCAATTCAGCGTTGACTTCTCCGCTGCTACCGGAATTCTCCCTATCGGGAAATCGCTACTTGCGATGTCAACAAATTGAAACTCCAAGTTCTGAATCCCGATGTGTCGATTCTCCAATACACGTGTGGACTGGACTCCTCCACCTTCTATCTATCTATCAAGATTTCGGAGCTCGCGGGATCGTGAGTCCATATGTCGATGGACTCAGGATTTACTGTTCCCTGATCCCTGATACAGTGCCACCTGTACCCCACTAGTTCTCGTGGTCCCACACTGCCACATCACCATTGGAATATCGCGAATCGCGGTTCCAACATGCAAGCGTTCTCTGTCGTCAAGAACTCTGATTCTTCGAACCCCGAACCTTTGGTATTTCTTGACACATGTTCCCCATGATCAACGGTTCTGATCCTATCGGGATATCGTGGGTCGCGATATCGCCACTTTCGTTTTAACACTTTGTACTTCAACTTCGTGACATGCCAATACGCGATGTCATGTGCGATCTTACGGTCCCTATGAATCGAGATCAACGGCTCTACCTCCTCCTGAGCTTCGAACCTCTGAATGTTCACGCCGTAAACTCCTTGCACCTTTGCAAGACCTATGGTCCTCTGATTTTCGTGGAATCTCTCCAGGAGATTTCAACCGTCCATCCTTTCTTTGATAATTCCTGCGGTATGGATTAAGCGCTTCCTCCCTGAAGACTTATCCACCCACTCGTTGGCCTGTGGTGCTTCTTCCAAGCTTTCCACAACAAAACCTGCAACTCCCCTTCAATGAACTTGTAGGCCTATTCCTCCTGAGCTTGTCCTCGGATTCACAGTCTTTATGGGAACTTTTTGCATGCAATCCTTGTGGCAGTTATTCAAACACGACTAAGTGTTGAAACTTGTTCGACTCTGCGCGCTCTTGCAACCGCAGTCTTAAATGTCCTTTCTCATAACCGCAACTCTGAGTTTTCGTCTAGCCTGCGCACGCTTTGCACGACTCCGGTGCCAAATCTAGACTTCTGAGATGAATGAGGACAAAACCTTTCTCCAAGTGAACCCTGCAGTCACGCACTCCTTGCGGACAAATTCAACTGCACTCCTTGCCAGAATCCTCTGGTTCAGTTAGGGAAACAATTGAAACTCATTCACTCAACCTCTCAGACTTCAATTCAACTATGAAATCCCATACACAACATATAAAAGAAAATGTATGACAAGAAACAAACATTCATGAGAAAAACATCAATACACAGAGAAATAACACATAACCATGGAATTGAATCAAGGCTTTCTCCTATTAATTCAATATCTGTACATGTAGTGTTCTTCATACAATCCTCTGCTGCGCTCTCCTTTTTTTCTGAATGCTTCTGCTCTTGATATTTTACAATGATACAATGAGTGTGTCTATATCCGTTTGCCCTCTCGAATTCGAAAGTTATCAAATATACAATTAATTTTCTATCTACCAGTATTAACTAAATTAAATGCCGCATCTACCTAAGGACGAGAGCTTAAAGGCTCAAGGTCCATTACAATACAAGTGTGCTTCATTAAATTCACATATTAATCCTTGGCGCAACAATATCAAGGTGTTTCGAAAATTTTGCTGGCGCTGTCGAGCTGTCTTTTCTGCTCTTGCGCTGGCTCGCTTGATGAGTTGGCGATGCTCCTGCATCATCATCTAACCTTTAGTCAATAGTGCCTAACGTTTAAGGAAGGGATTCATCATTCTCAAAATTTAGTTAAATACGTTTTTTATTTGATGTGTGAGCATGTAGTTGCACTTTTTCAATGTAACCATTGGATGTGTGCAACATTGTATGGAACCATTGTAATCTTATATAAAACTATTGGTGATAATAAATAAAGCAAACAATTTTCGTTTGAATTTTTTCATATTTTTATTGTTTCTTTTATTTTTAAGTTCAGAATCTCTCTTTCCATTCATGTTTAGATTATGAGGTTCAAAAACCTTCAAATTTTTATTGTTTCTTTTACTTTTAAATTAAAAATCTTTTTCATTGATATTTACATTATGAGTTTCAAATCAAATAAAAAAATTAACTTGCTTATACTTTAAATATTAAATATTAGTAAAAGTGATGGATAAAAAAACACGTTTTAAGTAACTTTATATGCTCTCTGCTAAGAAGAAATATGCATGTATATTGCCATGAACGTTTACGTGATATGCATCAGACGACCATGTAGACGTGACATCAAGTGTTATAACAGAAAAACACCGTGAAATCAAGTGTAATTACAGAATAACACGGCGAGTGACATGTCACAGGGTAAAATAATATAACTCTGGCTTTGTTATTTCATAGTATAAAAGGTATATATAATAGAGTAAGTGAATTAATTGAGCTATTTTTTCCAATTGGTTAATTATTTAAACGATAAAATTTATTTTTAAAATGATTGTAGAAATTTTATTTTAAAAACTTTAATTAATTTCAAAATCATTTAAATTTGAATTTGTAAAAACTATCGGTTGTTAAAAAGCAATTAAAAAGCAAAACGTAAAAGCATAAAATATCAAATTTTATTATTTTATTTAAAAAAGTTTAGTTAATTTTAAAATCAGTAAGATTTGAATTTGTAAAAACTATCCGTTATTAAAAAGCAATAGCATAAAATATCTCTGGGATGAATTATGGTATCTTTTTATACATTGCAAAAATATGAGTTGCAATATCAGTTGTAAAAATATACATTGCAAAAACACCGTTAGATTGTAAAAATATCTGTTGCAAAATACATTGCAAAAATATCTGTTGCAAAATACATTGCAAAAATATCTGTTGCAAAATAAAAATATCCGGAACGAATCGCACAAGCTTCTCCACTTCATTACTCAACTCAACCTGGTTATATCAAAGCAAGGCAAAAGGTGCAATTCCATAATGATTTTGACATAGCAGTAGCAGCGTCCTCGCCCAACTTGATCCGACTATATCCGTAGCATATTCTGCCTGTGCATCCAAATCTTTATTCTCTAAGTTTTCCTCATTATCTCTACGACACCATCAAGGGGAATTTCTATACAGATGGAAGGGAATCATCTCATCTTCTTTCCATGTTACAAGAGAGGCAAAAGGTGAAATTACTTGGTGATTTTGGTAGGCATAGCAGTAGCAGCGTCCTCGCCCAACTCGATCCGAATATATCGGTAGAATATTCCTGTGCATACAGATCCTTATTGAATATCTACAATTTTCTCGTCATCTCAGCCGAAAGGGTTTTCACAACACCATCCAGGGGTTGAATTTACTGTACAGACGAAAGAGGATCATCTCATCTCGCACTGCCCTTGCAAGGTATTTTCCTTAATTTAAATTTTGATTTCTGGCATCGGTTTTGCATGTTACAAGTAATAGATGTTTCTTTTATCTTTATAGAAGTGCTTGAATCGATATGTATGCAGATATATGTGTGTATTAATGTTAAATAACACGCTTTTGAGAAAATAATTGGTCCTTTCCGCATCTTTATAGCAGTGTTTTTCTGTATATGTGCGCATTTTATATATATTCTAATTCTATATGCTTATGCTTCAAAACAACACGCCTCTCTACTCACAGTTACACAATTTTCTATCGAATTTGACCCTATCATCCTGCTTTTTCCATGTTATGGAGCTAAAACTTTATGGCCGAAGGATAATATAGAGACTGATAGATTAGAGTAAAGGTAACATCCTGTTTTTTCATGTTATGGAGCTCATACTTTATCACCGAAGGATAATAAAGAAGGATAATAAAGAGACTGATAGATTAGGGTAAAGGTAAAGAAGCCATAGCTCTTCGAAGTATTCATTTACCTTTTATATACCAAGAAACAAGTGAATGCTAGAAAATGTTTCAAATCGTATTCGATAGAGCAACTGTCCGCTTGGTCGAAGCTCCACTTTGGACATGACAAGCAGAACAGATTACACGCAGTAGAGGTCAAGTTTGTGAACGAACTCCGAATTGATGTTAAGGGTTTTTTTAGTGTGTTTTTTAGTTTTTATTGAAAATATGAGGATCAATTGTTTTTGTTTTTCATTTTATTTGTATGTTTTGTATTGTAATTAATATTTAATTTTCTAGCTGTTTTCTTGTTTTTATTATATATTTTGTGGTTTTTTTATTTTTTATAAATTTTATTGGACTAATTGCTATTCACATATTCCCTTTTTCCATATTAATAGTGATTTTTATTTTTATTATAAATTTATTTATTTTTATTATAAATTAATAAGTGTTTAAAGAGATTTTTTTTATCTTTTAAAATTTTTTAGTTTTTCAACCATAATTGATGAAATCTCTTCTTTTATTAATTTTTTTTTAATTGATAAATATTATTTTCTTAAGTGTTTTTTTTGTTTATTTTAAATTTGAAAATTGAAAAGATAGTTTTCCTCTTTTATTTCACTATTTTTTTGCAACTCACATTTAATTTTATGATAGTTTTTATTTATCAAATAACATTATTTTTGTTATTTAGTTTTTTGTTTGGTTTAATGCAATTTATTTTTATTACTCTGTTTTCAATGATTCATGAAACTTAATTTCATATTTTTTATTTTTATTTTTGTTTCTTCCCATCATTCTCAGAATAATGAATGCCTTAGAATCATAGATCACTATTT
>JZKD02S1620987.1:125044-139297 GCA_000966675.3 Picea glauca
AAAGTCAAGTACAAAATAGAACATAAAGTACATAGGACAAAGGCAAATGTCTCTCCCACATGTGCTAAGAAGGGATAACACATGGGGAACACCTCCTCAGGTACACAAATCAACAGAGAGTGTGTTGTTCCAAAAACAATATGGAATGATGATGCCCATCGTCCCAAGGTGTGGCAGCCATGACGAACATGATCATCTCGTCAGTGGGAAAGATGACACGGAAAGGATCGGGAGACAAATGCTCAAGAGAGGGTATAGAAGGTGTTGCCGATTGAATCGCATGATAAGCAGACTCAACCGGACTTAACGGCATGACGTCGCCGAAACGAGGATGATCTCCTAGATCAGGGACTATCCAAGGGTCAAAAGACACCGGAAGCTCATGAGGTATAGTGGATATCATATTAATAGAAGCAACTGACAGGCGTGGAATATCGGGTGGTGGTGGTATGGGGAAAGTACCCATTAACGAAGAGTCTTTTAAAAGACTGACCCCAACATTCTCGTAACCCAGTGGGGTTTTAGCTATAAATGACACGTTGCCAGTGCGAGTATCGGAATTAAATAAGGCAAGTTGATCAATCGTAATGACCTTTCCCTGATGAGGAAAATGGACCACACGGAAAAGTGTTGACACAACAGCACGCATAGAATCTACCCAGCTACGACCAAGTAGAAGATTATAATCCAGGGGAGCATCGAAAACTTCCACTTCAACTTGGACTGTCTTACCTTCGAGAGTAACAGGCAACGATGGAAGAACACTGTAAGGCTTAAAACCAGAGCCATTGAAGGTTCTCAAAGTATTTTGTGATTCATTTAAAGGACGAGAGCCAATGGCTTTCCAACAGGTAAAAGACATTACGCACGTAGAGTCACCCTCATCAATAACAGTTTGAAAAATGTTCTTGTCGGCGACAACAACTTGTATTTGAAACGCAAGCTGTGGGGGTAACCTTGGAATATGATCTTCCAAGTCATATAATATGAGATTTGTATATGTAGGATCAATTCCACATATGGATTTCAACAGAGCCCTTCGTTGTGTGGGACAAGACTGAAGGACTTCAAGGGAAGATATCGCTGAAGGTGCTTGGGCCAGATCTTCGACAATGCTATAGTTCTGGGATGCACGAGCATGAGGATTGAATGCCGATTTCTTAATGACACCTTTCGGGGGTCGTAGGACTGTATTAGATCTCGGTCGTTCGAGATGAAGAGGACCGTTCGTAGGTGGATTCGGGGGAGAGGATTGTACCAAATCAGGAGGTAAATCGTCAACCTTCTCCTTAGATGGAGAATAATCTTTGGCTCTAGTTGCGATGGCAACGTCATTGTTCTTAGAATCACCGGTGCACATCAAAACATATGATGTGGTAGAAGTAGATGGTTGGTCATGGATGACCAAGGAGGCCTGTTGCTGAGAAGGGAAGGGTTGGGACAAGACTATCGGCGTAGAGGGTTTCAGCGTTCCTTGAAGGAACTTATTAACTTCGGCACGTCTAGGAAAATCCTTCGTGTAGTGATTGTCACCACAGATAAGACAAGGGTAACGTGGTTTGCGCTTATCTCGATCTTCAACAAGAGGGGTTCTAGTTTGCTCATTTTGATTATTATTTTTACTCTCCTTATTCTTGCCTCTCCCCTTCTTTGATTTATTTTTACCGGTCGGCGTAGATTGAACAGCGTTCACTTAAGAGGTTTTACCGGCGGGAGGAGAAGGAGATGAAGCACTTTGAACATTAGAAGAATTGGATTTAGGGGTTGTAGTTGAAATGGAATGTAAGTGGGTATGAGCAGTACCAATCACACCATCAGCTGCATGCGAAGCAGCTGGAGCAGTTGAAGTGTTGGAAGTACCAGGACGAGGTAGTTCAGGCAGCAGGTTGTAAAGTGTTCCTGTTTGCGAATAAACGAGATCAAGATACTGAGCACAACTTATATCCTACTCTTCTGTAACAACACCACCCATAGCAATGTCTTTACCAATTTCGTTCACAAAGGATTTTGTGAACCATTCGGCCAATAACTGATCAGGGAGTTCAAGTTTAATGAGACGTCGTCTCCGCCTCCACTCATGTATATGATCCGAGATGTGAGTACCTTTAGTTTGTTTGAAAGAAGTCAAGATCTCAGTCCCAGTATCGTAACAGATCAATAACTGGTAATGTGTGAGAAAATCCATAGCTAGGGTGTTGAAATCAAAAAAGAAACCTCGTGGCAATTCAATATACCACTTCGCAGCCAAACCGGTAAGGGTTCGTTGAAAAAGACGTAGACGAATGGAGTCATCCATTAACGAGTTGGACGAACACCATAAATGAAAAGTCATGACATGATTATTTGGGTCCTCTCCCGCCTTGCCATCGAATTTTGGAATGTCCGATGGAATCTTAGCTCGAATAGCAGGCCATTGGGGAGAGTGACGAATATGATCATTTAGAATCCTAAACAAATATGGAAAATCCAAGGTAGCAAGAAAGGCAGCTGCCGATTCACTTGTGGGTACTGGTGAATTTGGGGTGGAAGCCCTGTCAGTAAACCAGTAGGACCGTATGCAGTCTGCCCATAGAGGGAAGACCTTAGTTGATTCGGTGGTGGATGGATAGGATAGTAACCCCAAGGATTGTGACCTTGAGTTTGAGTAGGAACCTGAGGTTGAGTAGTCTATCCCGAACCCCAAATAGGATTATTTATACCTGGATAAGGTTGGCCTACGGTAGGGACAGTTTGTTTCCCCCAGCATTTTGAGGAAAGTTTCGTAGAAGTTGATTCCAATACTGGGCCAAGTCAGGAGGTATGTTTTGTCCAAAAGGTGAGGTTGGTCCCCCTATAGTAGGTATAGTTCCACCCGGAATTTTTGTGCCAACCGTAGGTTGTGTAGTAACTGTGTTGTGTCCGGGAAAAGGAAAAGGAAAAGGAACCGTACCACCCTATCCACCAATAGGAATCTGCGAGTTTGGTGCAATAGTCGGGATAGTGCCACTAGGATTTGGATTGCTAGAAGGAAACGGAGGGAGTGTTGGGATAAAACTGGGAATAGAATGCCCAGGAAAAGGAGGACCACCTAGAGAACCGGCTGGGGTTTGCGGAGGTGTTGGATTGGAAGCATTCAACAAAGCATTCAACGCATGGTAACCAGGAGGTAAATTTGGGTTAGCCTCAGGCATTCGCTGGGTATTGATAAGAGCAAGGGTAGTTGCAGGAATTTCAGTTTGGATACTCGTAGTATTCACGAGATGGGCCATCTCAGGAGGAAGAACAAAATGGTAAGTGGTCGCTACAGGTGTAGTTTCTGTCTCATGAGATACTGGAGTGTTGATTTCGTAAATCGGAGGTGACTCAATATCGAAAAGGACTCGTCGAAAATCACCCGACCACAAAGGATCGTGGACTACTACACCATAAGAAGGCCCAACAGTCGATTCAGAAGATGTAACAACTGCTTCTTCAGAAGGATTTAATTTCACAAAAGGTCGTTCACCTCGACGAATGCGATAGTCCTTTCTAGTATTGGTAATTCAAAAATCTTCTAGAGAATCAGTGTGTTCTACCCATGGAGGTGGTGTAGAAACATCTTGGACTTCACTCTATTGAGGGGAACCTTCAGGGGTACCCTCAGGTGTCACCGTATGTAAGGGTTGTGAAACGTCTGGATGTTCTGGAGATAAACCTTGCATTCTATGTGAACGTCGTGGGGGAGCAATTGTAAACAAGTAGCAAGCTCCGCAAAGAAAATCCTATGGTCAACTTTGAGAAATAAACAACACACACCAGTAAGGAAAATCTAGGAAGCAATCACCAAGCAAACAACACCTTCTAATTTCGAAGCCACTAGTTGGTGATGAAATCCAACGTCGCAACAACGATACGAGAAGGGGCGGGGCTAAGGTGGAAAAGTTACACTGACGACCTGCTTAACGGACTTACACCCTGGTGCAAGCTCCCACACATAATCGTGGGTAACCCTGCAAGGAGCCCGAGTGAGTCTGGCCAACGTCAATTCCAGGTACCGTGAAGACTTTCCCCTTCACAGTCACCTTGGGTAAGAACCTAGAGAGACAGGCCACTAAAGTCACCACAAACAACAGTACAGCCTGGGGGAAAAGTCGTCAGTCCGATTCACACGCAAGGGCAGGGTATCTATCCCGAAATCAACTCAAAGGCTTCCACTCATAATTGTGGGTATACCTCGGGTTGATCCCCATAATACGTGCAATCTCTACACCGATGTCAACAAAGCAGGGTTAGTAACTCTGCCAACACCAATGCGACCTAGTGCTTGACCCTTGTGTTAGAAGGGCGTCCCAGGACAATATGTTGCAAATGGAATTTAACACTCCCTAACTCAAGATGGTATTGTGTGTTTTTGAGCTTTTGGAGAGTGTATCTCTCTTCCTACTCCAAAGCACTAGCCTAGCTAAATGTTGGTGTAAAAGAGCCCTAGAAAAGAGTTACTAGGTGAATTTTAAGATTACGCAATGTTTTTAAGAGCCGTTGTTTACTCAAAGGTAACGGAAGTGAAACTCATGTTGTATGACTCTGACCCAAATAATGCAAGGATAATAATGAAATATGACTCTTTTCATTCCATGAATCCTAGTTATGGGAGAGAGAGAAACGTTTCCAAATCAACCATGTACTACAATGCAATGCTCAATTTCCATTCAAATGTCAATGCAAACAATCATTTATCAATGAATAATATCTATATGTTCTTTTCAAATACTTCAATAAACTCTCAAATTTGATTTTCAATGTTTTCTGAAATACAAGAAACAATATTTTGAAAGAAAAACTTGTTGTTCACTTTCCAAAAAGAACTTTGATTAACGAGAAAATCAAATCAAATCATAAAGAATCAAGCAATAACACCCAATCAACTCTTTCAACGAAAGTAAAAACAAAAAGCAAACCAATGAGTCTTCTCAATGCAAATGAAAAATGTTCTTTCGAACCAACAAGCAAATGAGAGACACCGAACACTTAACTCTCAACCAATCACTAGTTCTCAGCCAACCAGACACACTCAACTCCAGAAGTCAGAGAGAATGAATTTCCAATAAGAGCCAAGAAATGAAAGTCAAGCTGTAAAAGACAAGAAACACCTTGAAACCCTAAAACAGTTCAAGCATGAAAACTACAGCAAGAGATGTATCAATCAATGATCCAATAAGCCCATCAGAGGTGAATGAACTGATCTGAGCAATCAAAACTCAAATTCAAAATTTTCAAAAATCTTGCTCGCAGGCAAGAAGTGTAACACAGTGCGAGAAGATAGTATTCTCGTAGGCCACCTTGTAGCAAGGTGCGAGGTGTTTGCACTGGACCCTATGTGCAGGGTGCGAACTTGACCAGTTCTCACAGGCTGCAGTTAACCGTAGTGCGAGAAGTCATGAAGATGACAAAAATTTTGAAAATGAAAGAAAAATTGACAAAGGCTTATAGACCCGGGAGGTCTCTCAGGGTATCCTAAGGACTCAGAGCCTGACAAGACAAGAGAAAAATAGAACCGGAGCAAATGGCCACAGAAAAATATAAAACGCCACCAAAAAATGGGATATGTTCCCCAGTGGAGTCGCCAATTTCGTTTCAGGATTAATCTGTAAGTGCGGACACAAACCGATCTCCCTAGATCCACCTGGATCTAGAACAAAACAAGACAGAATAATACTCTTTCCCTAGATTTATACTATTGAATGAACTAGGAGGCAAGGATCATGTACATACCTTATGAATGCTTCCTTGGGTCTCTGTTGTACCAATTTCTCTCCAATACTCTTGCACCGTCAAGAACACAACAGTACAAACCAATCGAAGTGAAGACAATTCAATATATTCAATAGCTAATCTATACATATGATCAAGGAGTTATGTAATAAAGTGACATTGGCTTAATGGGAAAGAGACATATTACTGTATTAAATTAATAGAAAGTAAGACTTACAACCTGAGCCTTGATGTTGTAGATCTCCTTTCGATGGCTCCTAGCTCTAACACACACACTTTCTCATGCATGAAGAAGATCAACCACTTTTGATAACCTTGCTGGTGTCTCTAGCTGCTGTAGCATCAGTCCTTCATACAATCTTGCAATAATTCTCCAATCAATCTCTTGTTAGTTTGCTTCTAACCTTTTCCATGAGAATTCCCCTTAATTTATAAGAGAGAATGGATTAGTTACTTGGATAGGAAATGATCCCAAGATATCAGGAAAGCCAGTACTTAGATGACCATTCGAATGCCAACTCATCCTTCTAGAAGATTCCCTTCTAGAAGGTTTGAGAATTTATCTTTTTTCCTTCCTTTAGAAGATGTTTGCACCCTGATAGTTAGGTACAGTGCGAACCCCTCATAGTCCATCTTAATGTAGCCTGCGAGAATCACTCATTCTCGCAGGAAAATATATAGGTAGCCTTCGAACCTCCCTTAAAAATATGATTTCTAGAAGCAGACAAGGGTAACTTTTCTTAGGAAAGTGTTCTAGTGAAGAGCCTGATTTCTCCATCATCATTAGATCATTATGACAACCAAATTTATGGATAACAATAGGTGGGATCCAATACTGCTACAGAATGGAAAGATACTTTCCATGAAAACAAAACCCTGAAATTTAGTTCCTATTCGAGTAATAGGTAACAAAAGGAAAATTTGCAAATGATGGGTAAACGACAAACAATGAATACTCATCTTTGATGCACGAGATCAAAACCTTGTCCACCACTTATCTTCGGGATGGATTTCCGAGTGATGGGGAAAGGGCGCAGTAAGTCCCTGATGGGTCCTCGCATAAACAAGGCCCACCATTAGTGACAATAACAATCTCCTAAGTTTTTCTATTATCAGTAAAAAATTTCAATAGGGAAAAACCCTAACTTGTATAAGTATGCTATAAATAGAAACCGAAACAACAAGCTAGACCTTTCACAAAGATTTTATTCAAGGGATGAACTGTAAACATTCTTAAACCAAAATACTATAGCGAATCCTTGTTTCAACCCAATAAAAAACTAAAAGAAGAGTCGTTTCACTTCGATGATGGGAACTAATCACCTCCTACCTCAGAGATAGGAGTTTTCGATTAAATTCATAAGGTCTTAGTACCCCAATAAAATGATCAAAGGTATCATAGAAAATAAAAGAGATTAAATCAAGTGCTAATAGTAAGAATGAGCATGGGTTTGGGTAAATCCCAGAAAGAAAGACTACATCCAGTACAGGGATTTTAGTTAAAAAGGGAAAGGTATTTCACTACTCAAATCGAATAAATCCTTCTTCGGTGAAGTACTCACGGGGCCAACATACTTCTTCGAAAAACCTGTTAAGGGGAATAAAATAAGAAGATAAAGAAAGACCTAAGAAATAAACAGTCATTCCCTATACAAAGAGGTTACTGAAAGGAAGAACATAACTAGACTGAAAATGAACGAAGACTCTTAACAGAGGGAAACCCTACTTAATGTTGTCAAAATACACCACCTTACTTATCCTATCAGGCTTTTGCTTCAGGAAGTATTTACCGTCATTTCCAGGACATGTCGTTGGTTACACCTATGGTGCGACCACCCTTTCCACTTTAGATTTTTCCTCTGATAAGAATGTGTGATATACAGAACCCCCATGTGTGTTACACCATGATTTATAGACTTGGCCTCAAGGAGAACAATGTGATACACAAAACCCTTCATAGAAGAACAAAACTCAAAAATGACAAATTGTGGGCTTGCCCTAAACCCTAAATGACACCTTTCCACCTCAGAATAAATGTTGGGGAGTACAGAGGATGGGTAGCCATGTGACGAGGACAAGGTCGGCATGGTATTTTAGTGGTGGAGCCAGACGAATTCAATGAATTTAATAGGACTGTCATTATTGAATATGCAAAGAATTAACTATTGTGACAGAGGACCATCTTTCCCTCTTAAGGAGCATCATGATTTGACACCCTTCATAATTCAAAGGAAGATTTCATACCCCTGACATTAGTTGAATTAGAAGTTCGATCCGAGTTGTCATCCTTCCACTAGTTTTTGGACTAACTACCTCATGGCGTTCAACCACCAGTTCTAAGAATCACTAAATGACTGTGACTTGGTAGTTGTGTTAGCTGCCCATTGGGAAAACTCGCCCCATGACTTTACCGACAAAAAACTAGTTAAGACCCCCTAGGATTGAAAACCAACCTATAGATTGTGCACGTAGACAAAACATTATGATAAAGACGAATTTTAACATAAGCTACAAGACCCCAATTATTTATAAAGCTCTATATGCATAAGGTAAAGAATAAGGATGAAAGGGATTTGTTATAAGCCTTGGGTTCCTTCATATTTTTACTCATGATTAAGTAAGATGAGATGGATGAGATACCTTGTGGTATGTTTAGAAATTGGAGTTTTAGTAATATTTTATAATAGAGTCTTATAACAAGTTTTTTTTTTTATATATAGCGTATTTCTTTGTAATCAAGCTGACATCAGAGTGGTATGACTAGTATCTTACTTTCCACCGGGAACTTGGGTAGGAAGAAGATAACAAAAAAAAAATTTAATGTGAAAATATGAGGTATATTACAAGTGGTATCAGAGAAAAAGGTTATAACATTGGACCTGAATAGGACCACAGTAGTCGTCTAGCACATATTTCGATCTAGGCAAAATTGATAAACCTTTTTGTTCCAAACAAAAAACATTTATGTTTTGTGTGAATTATGGCATCTCAAGACGATGCATAAATCAGGATGGAGGAAAATCCGCAGCAAGGCCCTCCTAGAGATCCAAGATAGAACAGTGACAGAAGCGTGAGGTGTTGGAAACAATGAGGAATCTTATTGTTGAACTGCAGGTTTTTAAAGTCGACAATGAAAAACTGAAGAAATCTCAGCCGGAACAACAAGAAATAAATGAAGTCATGTTGCGCATATAGTGACCAAGAAAATCCCAAAGGACAACAATAATGATGAAGAAGTCAGCAAGAGAGCTTCCAAGAACTTGGGACCGGAAACAAAAAAAGGAGACAGTTCATCTGAAGGAACACCTTTAGCTGAAGATAGAACTAAAATGGACAGAAAAAGAAAACAAGTAGACCACCTTGAAGGAGAATTTAAAAAGATTAAACCAACTACCTTTGATGGAGAATCTAGGACAAGAGAAGAAGAGGAGGCATGGTTGTTGGACATCAAAAAATACTTCCAGATCTACAACTATTCCAGCAACATGAAGGTCAGAATGGCCATCTACAATCTGAAAGGGAAGGCTAGTATTTGGTGGCAAGACCTGAAATAGGCCAAGGGCCTAAAGGAGAAACAATTGGAATTGTCTGACTTTAAAAAATATTTCAGGAAACAATACCTTTCTGAAAGCTATTATGAAAGGAAGACGAAAGAATTTTATGAGTTACGACTTGGACAGATGACAATGGAGGACCTTATAAATAAATTTCTGGAACTACTAAGGTTCGTACTGTATATCCCGGAGGATAAGGTAAAAATCCAACAATTCTTAAGATGTTTACCACAGTCCTACAGGGACAGAATTGAGTTTGACAACCCCAAATCCTTCAGTGAAGTATTCAGGAAAGAACAAATGTGCTATGACCAGTACAAGTACTAGGTTGATTTTCCTAAATCCTGGAGGGATAAGAAACAAGATCGAATGAACCAATGGAAGAAGGGGTACCAACCATCCCCTTATCGGAATGCAACAAAAAGTTTTCCGAGAAAGGATTTTCACTCCAATCACCCAAATACGCAAGGCAGCGGTAAACCAGTAAAAATGGGGACAAAGAAGTTTGGGCACATTTCCCATGAGCCATTAAAGTGTTTGGAATGTGGAGATCCTCATCTACGGAGGAACTATCCACATTTAATTTCAGTAAACATAACTGTTGTTCATAATTTGTAGGAAGCCTCGATGGTGGGAGACGTGGGTAGAAGCCTGCATCGGATAAATGAAACCATATATAGTCGACACTCAAATTTATGTTTTAATTGACCCTATATCTACGTTAAGTTATATTACACCTGATGTGGTAGAGTCAAATAAACTTAAGAAATTGAAGCATGCAAAATCACGGCTTGTACAATTGGCAACATGCACTAAAAGGAAAGTAGTTGACTTTGTTTCGGATTTTGAGTTCAACTTAGATGGTCAAAATATAAGAACAAATTTGAATATCCTACCACTAGGATCTTATGACATGATTAAAGGGATGGATTGGTTGGAACAACACAAAGTAGTACTAGATCATTATACAAAGATACTTAGCTATAAAGATGATTTTGGCACTGCTAGATCAACCCAAGGTATACAAAAACCTGTATTAGTCAGACAAGTTTCAGGGATGCAACTCAAGAAATGTATGAGAAAAGGATGCCAAGTCTATGCCATCCAAGTAATGAACCTGTTAGGAAAAGAGGATAATCCAAAGTTAGAAGACTTTGTTTTCCTACATGAATTCAGAGACATGTTTGCGGATGAGATACCAGAATTACCTCCTAGAAGGGAAATAGACTTCTCTATAGACCTACTACCTGGTTCAGCCCCTATCTCAAAAGCACCTTACTAATGTGTCTACCAGAACTGACAAAATTAAAAATACAATTACAGGAATTGTTGGACAAAGAGTATATCAGACCAAGTGTCTCACCATGGGGGGCACCAGTCCTCTTTGTGAAAAAGAAACACGATACTCTAAGACTATGTATTGATTATAGACAACTGAACAAAATGACTATTAAGAATAAATTCCCCTTACCAAGGATAAATTATTTGTTCGATCAAGTAGGTGGGACCATGATCTTTTCAAAGTTGTATTTATGATCTGATTATCATCAAGTTAGGATATAGGATGACAACATAAACAAAACAACCTTTAGAACAAGATATGGACACTACGAATTTGTGGTCATACCTTTTGGACTCACTAACACACCAGCCACATTTATGTGCCTGATGAACAGTATTTTCAGTCAGTATTTAGACAAGTTCGTGGTAGTATTTATCAATGATATTTTGGTCTATTCTAAAATGGAGGAAGAACATGATGAACACTTAAGAATAGTTCTACAAACATTGAGGAAACACAAACTGTATGAAAAATTTGACAAGTGTGACTTTTATCAAAAGGAAATACACTATCTAGGACATGTAATTTTAGTGGAAGGCATTGTCGTAGACCTAGAGAAGATAAAAGCCATTATGGAATGACCAATACCTAAGGATGTAGCGGATATCCAGTCATTCATGGGAATCACCGGATATTACCGCAGATTTATAGAAGGGTTTTCCAAGATAGCCTAGCCTATCACATCATTACAAAAGAAAGGGACCAAGTTTAACTGGTCAGAGAAGTGTCAAGACATCTTTAACAAGCTGAAGGGATTATTGACAACTGCACCCATATTGAAGGTAGCAAACCCAGATAAAGACTTCACCGTGTGTGTTGATGCAAGTAAAGAAGGACTAAGTGGTGTCCTAACTCAGGAAGGACATGTTATTTTTTATGAGTCCCATAAATTAAAAGAACACGAGTGAGATTATGTCACTCATGACTTAGAATTGGTAGCAGTAATACACGCCTTAAAAATTTGGGGACACTACATAATGGGCAGGAAATTTCTACTATTGACGGATAATAGCGGTGTGAAATATCTATTTAGTCAACCAGATCTTAATGAAATACAAGCAAGATGGCTAGCCTTCTTGAATGAATTCGACTTCAAGGTCAGAAATATTAAGGGTAAGGAAAATAAGGTAGCATACGCTTTAAGCAGAAGAGTCCATAGGTTATTTGAAATAAATATTAGTAGAGCAGAAAGTGATATGGAACAAAGAATAAGAATGATAGGTATTAACGACGGAAATTACACTAAGATAATGACAGAATTAAAAAACAGTACCACAAACTCAGACAAACTAGATCTAAGCATCGACAAGAAGGGACTATTATGATTTAAACACATACTTTACATACCAGATTCAACAGAGTTAAAATTAACAGTTTTGGACGAAGTGCATAAGAAACCATATTCTGGCCTTCCAGGTTAAACAATAACAACACTTAGAAAACTATTTTACTGGCCTAATATGAAGGGAAAAACAATAGAGTACTTGGCTAGGTGCCAATATTGTCAGCAGGTTAAGTCCGAACACCAACATCCAATCAGCCTATTACAACCATTACTAGTACCAGAATGGAAATGGGAGACCATATCGCTAGAATTTATAACAGGTTTGCCTAAAAACCAGAAACATAATGATTCTATCATGGTTGTAATCGATAAACTCAGTAAGTCTGCACACTTTATTCTTGTAAAGTCTACTTTCAAAGCTATAAACATTGTTGAAATATTCATGAAAGAAATTTTTAGACTGCATGGTATTGCTAAAATGGTGATTTCAGATAGAGACGTAAAATTTACATCCAATTTTTGGAAGGAATTGTTTGCAGGTCTAAATACTAATTTGAATTTCAGTACGAATTATCATCCACAAACGGATGTATAGACTAAAAGGATAAAACAAATCATAGAGGATATGCTTTGTATGTACGTAAGAACAAAACCGAATAAGTGGGAAGACTACCTGCACTTGGTAGAATTTGCATATAACAATGGGTACCAAACTTCAGCTAAGTTAAGCCCTTTCAAAGTATTGTACAACAGAAAGTGTACGACTCCAATTAGCTTGGATAACATGGCTAACAGACTCATGGTTGGACTAGAAATTCTCCAAGAAATGGAGAACATGGTAAGGAAGGTACAACAAAACTTGAAAGAAGCACAGGACAGACAAAAGAGCTATGCAGATCATAAAAGAAGACACTTGGAATTTCAAGTGGGAGACCATGTTTATTTGAAGGTCAAAGCCCGAAAAATTTCATTAAAGTTAGGGAAATGTGCAAAGATGGCACCCAAGTTTTGTGGGCCCTTCGAGATACTAGCTCGAATTGGACCCGTAGCATACCAACTTGCACTCCTAGCTAATATAAGAATTCATAATGCATTTCATATTTACTTGTTGAAAAATTATATTCATGACCCTACTCATATGATAGATTGGAACTTGGTGCAAGTGGAACCCGAAGGCGATTTCTAGGTGGAACCCCTGCGTATTCTGGACTAGAGAGAAATAACACTTCAGAACAGAGCCGACGCTCAGGTAAAGGTGCAATGGAAGAAATTTATCCCTGACAAGGCCACTTGGGAGTTGGAGGGAGATTTGCGGAAATCTCATCCAATCATGTTCCAAGAAAAGAACGAACACTGAGGAAAGTGTTTTATTGAAGGGGGAAAGGATGTGACATCCCCAAAAATAAAGTATTTTTGAAATTTAAATTTGTTGGAAAATTATTTTGTTTTAAGTAAATTTGAATTTAGAATTTTTTTTCCATTTATGGCAATTCCGAATTTCAGATTTGATAATTGTAATTAATTATTATGATTGTTGGGCAGAGATTTGATTTGACCCAACTAACTATTTGACTATGACACTTGTATGAAAATAGAATATTTTATAATGATTGCAGCAGGACAAATGGAACAACCATGTTAAAATCAGCTGATCATGACTCCATGAGTGGGGAACATGTTGGAACTACCTCTAGGTTGATTGTTACAAGTGGAAAATTAGTGATTTGGCCATTGGATGCCCCTGAAAATTAGGGATTTAAAAAGCTGCGAAAATTCCCAAGGGAGGGAAAAAGACCTAGGCAAATTGATAAATAGCATATGTGAGGAGGCAGGACGATGCCAGGTATGCTAGGGGGAAAGGACTATTGATTTTCTTGCTATTATGAACACTACTGATTGAGTGTGAGGCAAAAAGAATCTGCTGGAGTTACAGGACATTGCCGAGGAGGAGTTTTTTGAAGTTCGCCCTCATGGATTCATGGTCAGGCTAGGGGGCGAATTAGGCAAGTAATTTGGCTGCCCTATTCTACAGTTGGGAGGAACGTGGTTGTTCCCTTTGTCTTCCCATGCACTAGTTCAGATATGTAGTCTTCTCTTCCCTGTATGAATAATTGTATATCTGATGAAATGTATTTTGCTGTATCGAAATTGAATTATTAATATATCTGTAGAATGAATTAGTTACAGAAGTGGAAAAATAATTAATATCTATATGTATCCTATGACCTGAATGAGAATAAAACTATTTTCTTAGACGAATGTGTAGAGTCAAACTTCTAATAGAATAGTTATAATCAAATCCTGAATAGGTCTTTACGATTAAATTAGAATCTGTACAAGAG
>JZKD02S1620987.1:140308-158592 GCA_000966675.3 Picea glauca
TGAAATATAGAATCTAGTACCTACAGAAGCAAATACGCATATGTGATTATATGTACATAAGTATGTGTTTATAAGAAATTTCCTACTTTCTGAATATGATAAAAGAAAAAGAATTATGACAGATATGTAACCACCGCCATAAATCAAGTGCAAAGTAAAATGTTTCAGTCCAAAGCAACAATTGATGCACTATTTATATGTAAACCGAATACAATAGACCAGAGAGCACTAGTAACCACATTATTTAATTATGGAAATGTTTCTTCCTTTCTGCAACTAAATAGACAATTGGCATGAGGCAGAGTCGAATTATATAGATAGACTTATTCCTCTTCCCATTTAATAAGTTCAGTGTTCAAAATCAAACAATCAGTTCACTTTGTTGCAAATCGTCACCTCAGATAACAACGACCTGGTATGCCTTTTATCAAATAAATAAGAAAACAATTTACATAGTGGATCAGATCTAACATCAAAGTTACCGAATTAACATTGTATAAAGATGGGCGTTATACCAGTAATGAATAGCCCCAGTAATTTCCGTAACAACCTTTTTTTTTCTTTCCATAAGTCAACAAACTATCTATAACAGAACCAATAGAAGTGCATGAATTCCCTTGAGTATTTCTAGAACCTGTAGATTCAGCCGGAGTGAGAAAGGGTTTGTAACCCGAATACCTTTTTCGTTGAAGGCATAGGTAAGATCAAAGACTGTTACAGAATGGAAAGATACCTGCCAGGAAAACAAAACCCCGAAATTTAGTCCCTATTCGAGTAGTAGGTAGAAAAAGGAAAATTTTCAAAGGAAGGGTAAATGAAAAACAATGTGTTATCACTCCAGGAAACTCTCCTAGGATGTAATTCAGAGATGCCTGGTAACTTAATATTTTGGTAACTGTTTTCTCAATAAAAAGTATAGGTTTGGATCAAGTCGGATGACTGAATCATTTCTCACTCAAAACATGCATGAACACATTTAGATGGACAAGGCTTTCAACCACAAATGTTTAGAGAGTTTACAAATAAAGGGATGTATGGAGAAATAACTATTATATCAGTAGAATCACATATAAATCATATACGAATGGCCAATTGCAATAATCACATGAATACTTGCAATGTTTAACTTATGAATGCAATGATAAGATGACAGTTATTGGGCATAAACAAGCATAACAACATGAATATAATATCCAGGTGCAAGTACAGAATAGACAAGAAGATGAAATCTGAACAAGTTATGGCAAAATAAGCTTGTGTAACTTAATATGAAAATGAGAAGTTTAAGTACATAATATGAAAAAAGTCTCCAAAGTCGAACCTTTAGTTCGTATTCTACCTTTAGCTTTATAGATTTACAATGTAGTTTTGAGATCCTAAAGCATGGATCAAATAAGCTAAAGATAGAAATTCAAAATTCAGTTTGCAAAATATATGGAATGATCCCCAAAACTGAGGTCAATCCAAGATTTCATGGTCTTCATAAACTGTAGAGTCATGGTCCAGTGCAGAATAGCCTTCCAAGGTTGAGTGATGACTCTTCCTAAAGATACAAATTCGAATTTGTTGAGGTGAGCAAGCATCCTGATTTTCTGCCTTTTTCAAAGGTACCAAAAATGATTGAAACACATTTTCTTTATCTTATCCATCAAAAATAGCGATTGGATCTGACTTGACAATTCAAAAATTGTCCATTCCAAGAGGTTTCAAACCATTCCAACTCAAAAAACTTCGATCTTTGCAAACATTTTGTCATTCTGGCAGTGACACGATTTCGATGGTTAACCTAGAAGACTCTTGAGTGAATAAACTACCAAAAGATATGTTTTCGGTGGTTAATGAACAATCGTCCTATTCGCCTAAACCACCGAAACTTCATCTTTGAGAAAACTTCAAAATTTGCAAAAATGATTACCTTGATTCTTTGTTGAATGTTCAAGGTCTTTTGGACGATGCAACCCTTGTTTGTGTAGATATGCGAACTTCGAATGGATGTATGGAAGGCTCTGGTGTATCTACCATGGTTGTAGCTAAGTTGGCTAGAGTCTCCAAACCTGTTTTCTCATGTGTTGGCGATTGGGAATCTTTTAATTTGAGCCTCAGAATTTTGAGTTGTCTGTACAACTTCATGTTTTCCCTAATCAAAACCCTGTTCCTATCTTTGATCTTGTCATGCTTTTATTTGAGGGTTTGGTTTATTTTAAAAAGCTCTGAATTTCTTTCAGTCAAGTCTGTATTAACCTTTTTAATAACTATTTCCAAGAATTCCATTTCATAGACTTGTTGCAGGATTTTATTGATTTTCCATGCCCTAGATGCTTTAGGATTACTTGAAGAGGATTTTTCCAATGGTGGATTGTGTTCCTCTGCAGGAGTTGGTGAGGGTAAGTTGGAACAATCGTATGCAACTTGTCCAGCCTATACATTACCGTGTGTCTCTGCTAACTCCTGTTCTGGCTCTGAATCACTATAGGGTAGGTTTAAAGGGTTACTTCCTTCAGCAGAATCCTTGGACCGCTCACCCTCAAATTGTAACTTTCTTTTGATTCTTTTCTTTTTAACAGAGGATGATTCTATTGGATATCTTGGTGGTGAGATACCCTTCCATTTTCTATGACTGGTTTTAGGAGTAATAGTCTTCTTAGTGGCAGCCTTTTTACCCTTCTCCTGCTATTGCCAATCAGTCTGGAATTCATTCCATAAAAGGAAATAGTTCCAATCCACCTTCCTTTTCTTCAATGACTCTTTGACAATGGGAGTAATGAGTCCTTGATGAGACAATCTACTTGCCACCTTAGTGGGATTGTCGTTGACCTGTCTAACCATTTTCGTGAGGGCTTTGTGCAAGTAAAATGGTAAATTGATGGGAGATCTCCCTGTGAAGTGATTTAAAAGTTTGAAGTGGTAGAACATGACTCTGTTGTATCTACCTTCACAGGTGATATAGACAAAGATTGCCTTCGGGAGAGATTTCCATTCAGGTTCCAGATAAGACATTGGTATGTGTTTTTTCCATGTAAGATATTTGTGCAAAGGCTGTAGGTAGGACCTAAATTCAATTTTTGAAGGTATAGTTGATTTGAACCAACAATCGCCTATTCAGGGAAGACCTTTGAACTCAGCTATGGCTGCCTCATCCACCACAAATTGCTCCTTTCCCACTATTGTTGTTCTTCGATCATACGAGCTAGGAAAAGCCTCGAACACCTGTTGATGAAAATCTGCAAGTTTTTCACGATATGTATAGACCCCAGTCTGTTTGAAGAACTCGACCACGTCAGGGTGTGTCTCAAGGTACCAAACTCCATCCAATTCAACCCTTATAACTGGCCCTACTTTTGGCATTCGTAAATGATGACTGTACCTATGATTAAGGAAAAAATTTGTGTCAGGGACACAAAGAATCTATGATTTAGGATGAAAGAGAGTATGACTCATAGAGAAGCACAAGGGACAGGGTGACACAGAGTTAGAATCGCAAAACTCAAACACTAACTGAGTTTAGGAAACAGACTAACTGAAAACATGCCGAAAGTTTCGAGTTTCGGTGGGATATTCATTTAAATTGAAACAATATGGGTTTTGAACTTACCTGATGACTCAACCTGGCTTGATTGGTATGACAATTGGCTTGAGAGTGATTTTTTGGACTCTAACTATGCTCGACGATGAACACGAGAAATGGGATTACGATATCTGGATATGTGTTTGCTTGATAAAATCAAGGGCTCAAGACTGTCTCAATAACTCTCGAATTTGAATTGATAATGAATGGAGATCAAATAAAGGATTAAACAGGGTCATAATGGATTGTGTACTCATGACTGGAAATGGTGAGAGGCTATGTGACTAATCATTTATGTTAGTCAAGAAACACAAATGAATTTATGTATCTTCGCCGAGTCTTAATTTTGAAAAGACAAATGCAGTTGAAAGGACAACAAGATATCAATCTTCGGATAGATATAACAAGAACATGCATACCTTACCACCTTCATGAGTTTTCAACGGTTACGTTTCCATCATTGCACCAATTGACAACTGGCTTGTGCGAAAGCACGACCTTTTCATTTTTCCCGTTGAAATATTTTCGGTAGTTTAACCATGCTTTTTCTTTTCCCTCTTAACTACCGGGAACAAAGGCTTTCAGTGGTTAATGAGCGGATTTCAGGCTCGCCTAAACCACCGAAACCTAAGATTTTTTCTTGTTCTTGACCAAACCAAATCAAAAGTTCTTTCTGAGATTATTTATAGAAAATAGACTCTCTAACCTACCTACAAAAATTTAGGAATAAATTTTGGACCACACCCTATCACCTCAAAAGAAAAATTTCCACCAATTTATTTGAGGAGATAACACTAGTTCCTATTGGGGATGAACGCCTCCCTGTGAGTTTTCAAGAACTACAGAACCAATGCCTTTCTTGAAAAGAAAACTAAAAACTATCTGCTAGTGTTTCCATTGGGCATGGAGTTATTCTGTAAAAATAAAGACTAAAACTAAAATTACAATGTCCAGGCTTCACAGCCTTAGACAAAATAGAGTTTCAAAAATTGCCCATTGACCGGGCCATCGAACATTTCTTCACCTCCCAGATTCTGCATAATGAATGTGTTGTTGTGCTATACTTGAGTTATCATAAAAGGGCTGGTCCACAAAGAATTGAACTTGTTATGCTTGCCTTTATCCTGTCTGAGAGCATCCCATTTTAAAACCCAATCACCAACCTGAAAATTATACACCTTTGCCTTTCTATCAAAAGTATCTTTGATCTTCTTTTGATGAGCCTCTGATCTGTCCACTAACTTCTCACGGTCCTACTTCAGTTCCACCAAATCAAGCATTCTTCTTAACATATCATTTGACACAGTTTGATCTTACTGAAAGAATCTAGCCATTGGTAAAATTAACCAAACATGAAAAATGGCATCAGTCCCATAGACCAATTTGAATGGAGAGGTTCCTATGGACTTTTTGATAGTTACTCTATCTACCCACATAGAAAATTCCAGTTTAGAATCCCAATTCTTTTTGTTTTCCTCTAACAGTTTTCTGATGATTTTGATTAAGCACGTATTGGATGATTCGGCCAGGCCATTACCTTGAGGGTAGTAGGGGGTCAAATGTACCAACTGGATGCCCATTGATTCACACATGTCTATCAATGCCTTTGCTTTGAATGTTGTTGCATTATGTATTACCAGCCTTCTGGGACAGCCGAATCTGCTCAAGATATTTTCATAAAGAAACTTCATGACAACCTGGTGAGTGGCATTCTGGGTGGGAATTTCCTCTGTCCATTTTGTAAAATAATATGTGGCTACTAAGATCCACTTATGTTGACCACTATATGAAGGATTTATCTCACCTATAAAATCTAAACCCCATTGATGAAAAGGGCCATTCACTATTATAGGTCTCAGGGGCAAATATTTTAGCTGCTATTTTGCTGTAAACCTTTGACATTTATCACAAGCTTTGATGAAGGCACACACATCTGAGAAAAGAAAAGGCCAATAGTATCCATCCCTTAGAATTTTATGAAAAGTGGTCTTCCAGTAATGATGACCTCCACAAACACTTGAATGAAACTGATGTATAACTTCCACTGACTCTTCTTTGTCTAAACATCTGAGTAGCAAACTAGTAGGGTCTTTCCAATATAACAAATTATTGTAAATGCAAAATTTGATGGCTCTGAGATTAAGGGCTCGGGCTTGAGTCATACTGAGTTTAGGAGGAACTTATAGCTTTTGTAAAAAATGTATAATACTTGAGTACCATTCACAAGACGACAAGTTCTCTGCCACTTCTTGATTGTTATGTTGTCCATCTGCTGCCAGTTCCATTTGAAAATTCACTGAATTTTCTCCCATGATATTTATATCCAACAGCTCATGATTTTCCTCCATTAAAAGCTTAGCAAGGCCTTGGCCTTTTACCAATTTGGTGGGATTTACTTCAATGTTGAACTCGATCAACTTTGCAATCCATTTATCTCTCTTTCCATCAATATTAGGCTGAGTCAAAACATCTTTCATGGAGGGTGAAGGAACATATGCAATGAATTTTGAGTGGAGGATATAAATTCTGAAAGCTTTTAAAGATTTTATGAGAGCATAGGCTTGCTTTTCAATAGGATCATACCTTAGTTTAGCATCTATCAGTGTTTTCCTGAAGAAAGCAACTGGGTGATCCATATTGTCATCATCTTTCTGTAGCAGGACTGCTGCCACTGTGTCATAAGAAGCAAAGAAAAAAATGTAGAAAATCTTGCTGTAATCCGGACTGATCAGAGTCGAGGATTCCATGATAGCCTGTTTGATATCCTGAAATGAATTCCTTGCGTTGTCTGTCCATTTTATCTCAGACCCCTTTTTCATCATACATGTTATGTGTTTTACTAACTCGACAAAATTTGGAACAAATATTCTAATGAAATCAATCTTACCAAGCAGCGATTGAATATCCTTTTTCGACCTTGGCAAGGATAGCCTCTGAATTTCTTCCACCTGAGATGGATCAATTTTAACACCTTCTGCTGAGACAATGTGGCCTAAGAGCTTACCTTTCTTGAGAGAAAAATAGGACTTTTTGGGATTCAATGAGATTCTGAACTGCCTGCACTTCAAAAACACACTTTTTAAATGCTTTAGATGATCCTCATGACTGCTGGAATAAACTATGATGTCATCAAGATATATGAGGACAAACTTGTCCTTCTCACCCACGAAAGCTATGTCCATGGCCCTTTGAAACGTGGCCCCGACATTCATTAATCCGAATGGCATTTTTGCGTACATAAAGGTACCCCAAGTAGTAGTAAATGCATTCTTCTCTTGGTCATCGGGATGGACAAAAATCTGGTGATAGCCGGAAAAACCATCTAGGAAAGACATAACAGTAGCCTCTAAAAATATTTGCAACAAATGTTCCATTTTAGGTAGGGGATAGTTGTCTTTCTTAGAGCATCTATTTAAGTTTCTAAAGTCCACACATAACCTGACCTCACCATTTTTATTTCTCACTATCACTAGATTTGCAATCCATTTGGAGTATCTCAAAGGGATTATGATCTTAGCATCAAGAATCTTGTTGATTTCTCTTTCAATCACAGGAAAAAGAAGAGGACCGATAGGTCTGATATTTTCCTTGAAAGGGATGGTGTCCTTCTCAAGAGGGATCTTGTGTTGAATGATATTAGAGTCATAAGTCTTCAGATCACTATATTTTCAAGAAAAAACATCAGAAAATTCTTTCAAAATCCTGCAATATTCGGACTTCTGATCAGCAGTCAATTCAAAGGATAGATTTATGAATTCAGGCTAGATTTCGCTCCCTATGTTGTGCTCATGAATAGCAGGGTCTTTCACCTTTTTGTCTAGCTTGTAGGGGACATCATTTTGATCAAATAGATTTTCGAGAGGCACCAAACCTCAAGGTATATAATTGTTGGGTAGCGAAACAATATCATGCTGACCCAATATTTTTTTTATCTTAGGCTTCTGGGATTCCTCTACATTTAGATTTTGATGGTCAACGTGCATATCAGAAAACTCATCTACCACTTGAAAAAATCTATTAAGTTCATCATCATCCTCAAAAACTTTCCAGTATTTAATATTGTCGGGAAAAGATGGCCTATATTTGACTTGGATTTCATAACTGAGCCTGGGGGGCATGGGAGGAATAAACATGTTGGGTGAAACAACAAGGGAATCGACAAGATGATTCATATCCCTGGGTATATAAGAAATGTCAAAAATGGAAAAAGAATCTCTAATTTTCCATACCTCATCCCTGTAGGCTTTTAATCTAACATGCTTTGCTTGGAAGACACTGTTTACTTGTCGTATGATGAGATCCGCATCTCCGAACACCTTTAAAACTTTTATCCCCATCTCCTTAGTTGAATTTAATCCCAACAGAAAATCCTCATACTCTGCTATGTTTTTAGTAGTTTTGAGATCAAGCTTAAAAGACAAATGTATAGTCTCCTTTGAAGGAGAAATCAAAACTAACCCTGCACCTACTGAATCTTTGGTACTGCCCTGATCAAAATACATGGTCCAAACTAAAACGCTCTTATCATTGGTTTGTTGTTCATTGGGCTTCACAAGCTGCATAGGATTTGATTGAGAATCATCTATTTGAATAATGCATGAGCCAAAATATGTATCCACAACATAAATAGGATGATTTACAGAATTGTTTGCATCGTTGATGATGTAGGCGAGTTGATTCTCTCCGTAAAGACTTTTTAGCTCTCCTCCAAACACCGAGATCGTACCATACAAAAGATCCATATGCAAGGTACCTCCTAACCTTTTTCTCCATGGATGAGACAAGAGGAGTCCGAACTTGGGTGGGATATCAACAACCACCACATCCATTACCATGCTTCTCATTGGAAATTGGGCAAGTTTATAACAAGGTCTTTTATGAGGCAAAGGCATCTGACTTTCCTAGAGTCAAACGAGAAGAGATCATGATATGGTTTGGTGACCTCAAGCCCAAGCTCATCCATCACTTCTTTGGGCATAAGATTATGTGATGCTCCTGAATCAAGCAAGCAGTTGTGGAGGATCTTATCATGGACATTTAGGGATATATAGAATGGTGGACAAGAATCATCTCGGTCTTCTATGATAGGCCCTATAGTTACTGTTGGCTTGTCATATTTTAGGTTTACAAAATCAGCAAATCAAGAGGTCTTTACTTCAAGGGACTTCAGGATGGTAGAATTAAAGATATCATTCTTCATGAGTTCGGTTAATGGCATAGGTATCTTTACTTTCTGAATTTATGATTCAAAATTAAAAGAGAAAGATGATTTATCAGCATCTTTTACCTCGTTGGAAGGAGCTTTGAGAATGACTTGCTCCTTGGCTAGGGGCTATGTTTGCTTTTGCTGCTGTTTTGTATGAGTGGAGGTCTGTTTTATAGGAGCAGCAGGCTGCTTGGCAGCAACTTCTTTATTCTTCACAGGAGCAGTAGGCAATGGTTTAGGGGTAGCATTTTTGGTTCTTAAATTGTAACCTTTCCGATCATCCATCAGGTAGAAAGATTCTTCAATACTTGCCTCATGAATTTGCTAGTCCATCAGGGCTTCTTCATAACAGTAGCCCCTGAAATTCTTTGCAGCAAATGTTCCATTTTAGGTAGGGGATAGTTGTCTTTCTTAGAGCATCTATTTAAGTTTCTAAAGTCCACACATAACCTGACCTCACCATTTTTCTTTCTCACTATCACTAAATTTGCAATCCATTTGGAGTATCTCAAAGGGATTATGATCTTAGCATCAAGAAGCTTGTTGATTTCTCTTTCAATCACAGGCAAAAGAAGAGGAATGATAGGTCTAAGATTTTGCTTGAAAGGGATGGTGTCCTTCTCAAGAGGGATCTTGTGTTGAATGATATTAGGGTCATAAATCTTCAGATCACTATATTTCCAAGAAAAAACATCAGAAAATTCTTTCAAAATGCTGCAATATTCGGACTTCTGATCAGCAGTCAATTCAAAGGACAAATTTATGAATTTAGGATGGATTTCGCTCCCTATGTTGTGCTCATGAATAGCAGGGTCTTTCACCTTTTTGTCTAGCTTGTAGGGGACATAATTGTGATCAAATAGATTTTCGAGAGGCACCAAACCTCAAGGTATATAATTGTTGGGTAACTAAACAATATCATGCTGACCCAAATTTTTTTTTAGCTTAGGCTTCTGGGATTCCTCTACATTTAGATTTTGCTGGTCAACGTGCATATCAGAAAACTCATCTACCACTTGAAAAAATCTATTAAGTTCATCATCATCCTCAAAAGATTTCCAGTATTTAATATTGTCGTGAAAAGATGGCCAATATTTGACTTGGATTTCATAACTGAGTCTGGGGGGCATGGGAGGAATAAACATGTTGGCTGAAACAACAAGGGAATCGACAAGATGATTCATATCCCTAGGTATATAAGAAATGTCAAAAATGGAAAAAGAATCTCTAATTTTCCATACCTCATCCCTGTAGGCTTTTAATCTAACATGCTTTGCTTGGAAGGTACTGTTTACTTGTCATATGATGAGATCCGCATCTCCGAACACCTTTAAACCTTTTATCCCCATCTCCTTAGTTGAATTTAATCCCAACAACAAAGCGTCATACTCTGCTATGTTGTTAGTAGTTTTGAAATCAACCTTAAAAGACAAATGTATAGTCTCCTTTGAAGGAGAAATCAAAACTAACCCTGCACCTGTTAAATCTTTGGTACTGCCCCGATCAAAATACATGGTCCAAACTAAAACGCTCTTATCATTGGTTTGTTGTTCATTGGGCTTCACAAGCTGCATAGGAGTTGATTGAGAATCATCTATTTGAAGAATGCATGAGCCAAAATATGTATCCACAACATAAATAGGATGATTTACATAATTGTTTGCATCGTTGATGATGTAGGCAAGTTGATTCTCTTTGTAAAGTATTTTTATCTCTCCTCCAAACACCGGGATCGTACCATACAAAAGATCCATATGCAAGGTACCTCCTAACCTTTTTCTCCATGGAAGAGACATGAGGAGTCCGAACTTGGGTGGGATATCAACAACCACCACATCCATTACCATGCTTCTCATTGGAAATTAGGCAGGTTTATAACAAGGTCTTTTATGATGCCAAGGCATCTGACTTTCCTAGAGTCAAACGAGAAGAGATCATGATATGGTTTGGTGACCTCAAGCCCAAGCTCATCCATCACTGCTTTGGGCATAAGATTATGTGATGCTCCTGAATCAAGCAAGAAGTTGTGGAGGATCTTATCATGGACATTTAGGGATATATAGAATGGTGGACAAGAATCATCTTGGTCTTCTATCATAGGCCCTATAGTTATTGTTGGCTTGTCATCTTTTAGGTTTACAAAATCAGCAGATGAAGAGGTCTTTGGTTCAAGGGACTTCAAAATGGTAGAATTAAAGATATCATTCTTCATGAGTTCGGTTAATGGCATAGGTATCTTTACTTTCTGAATTTGTGATTCAAAATTAAAAGAGAAAGATGATTTATCAGCAACTTTTACCTCATTGGAAGGAGCTTTGAGAATGACTTTCTCCTTGGCTAGGGGCTATGTTTTCTTTTGCTGTTGTTTTGCAGGAGTGGAGGTCTGTTTTATAGGAGCAGCAGGCTTCTTGGCAGCAATTTCTTTATTCTTAACAGGAGCAGTAGGCAATGGTTTAGGGGTAGCATTTTTGGTTCTTAAATTATAACCTTTCCGATCATCCGTCAGGTAGACAGATTCTTCAATACTTGCCTCATGAATTTGCTAGTCCATCAGGGCTTCTTCATAATCTACTTGTGACAAAAAGGAGGAATCATTCTCATCACCAAAAAAATTCATCTCATCTACTTCTTCAACTTCATCATGAGATGGCTATTGTTCTTCTTCTAACATTTCATTTTGAAAAGGCGGTCTGATTCTCTGATCATCGGGTGCATTCTTATCTCTCTGAAGGATCTGGACTTGTTGATTGTTCCTTCTATAAGGGAAATCATTCAGATTTCTCGGGACAAAATAATTTGGCTCTTTTGTCCTTGCTGGTTACTGATTCTGGATCTTCAATTTTGACATTTTAGATGTCAAGTTGTCCAACATCTTTGCCATATTTTCCATTTTACTATTAGAAGAAGAAGGGGGCTCAACAACAGACTTATTTCTCTCGACCTTTCCTTTGAGCTTATGAGATTCCATAATGTTTGATTCAACTTCGAGGGCAACATCTTGCATTAAAGAAAGTGTGGCTGATCTTCTTTCTCTGAGGATTAGACAAAAATATGGATCAAAGGTAGCAGAGAAAGTGATCTTTGCCGATGCATCACTTGGTTTGATCTATGCAAGGATATTGCAAAACATTCTATTAAACCTTTTGATGAAGTCTGAGACCGACTCTCCATCTTCTCTTCTTAAGTTTCTAAACTCAAAAATGTAATATAGTAGATCTCTTCTTTCTCCCCATTGTTTTAAGAATACCTCATCTAATTGTTCAATACATGTGACTGAATTTGCCGGTAGCTCTTTGAACCACTTCCGGGCTTGACCATCCAAACTCTGCACAAAAACTATGGTCCACACATCTTCTTCTGAAATGTTAATATTTTCATCATAAGCATAAAAATCCTCTATATGTTCTTCAATAGTATAATCCCCAGGTCCGATAAACTTTGGCATATATTTCTGATAATCTCCAGTTGGCATGGAAGATAAGGGATTGGGCAAGACAAGTGGAGCATACTTATTTGCCAAAATTTGTTCCATCTTGGTTAAAGGGGCAGCCATGGTAGTCTTGGGAGTTGATATAGAAGAATAATTTGCAAGAGATGAAGGTTGAGATGGGATGACTGCGTTTAAATAAAATGGTTGTCTCACTTCACTTTGAGCAGAATTTTCAGAAATGGGTGAAAAATAAGAAGCCTTATAAAACTGACCAAGCAACAAGGCTAAACTTTCTTCTCCCTTAGAGGACAGATCATGTAAAATATCTTCAAGAACAGGCAGATTAGTATGAGTGTAGAAAACACCTTCTGTAGACTTGGTGGGTGAGGAATTCAAAGAATATGAAGAAGAGGTTTATTTTCGCTGAGGGGACCCTGTAATTATATCTTTAATATTGGATGAAATATCATGCTCAAGAACATAGTCATTAATATTAGAGGAAAGTGAAGGTTCCTCTACCTTCAATATTTCAGATAAACTTTCAATTTCCTCAGAACTGTGAGTTTCAACAACAGGGGATTCAACTAGAGGCCTTTTAGATATGAAAGAAGAAGTGTCAGTTTGAATACCTGAATTTGATGTCTTTGCAGATATGGAAGCCTATCGTTGTAAATATTTTCCCTTACTGGTGATCTTCTCAGGGTCAGGAACTGGTGTTGTCAGTGGGCCTTCTTGGTTCTCCCTAGTGTGAGCTCTTTTTGGAGCCACTTCGTTTCAATGAAGTCGCTAGATAGATAGTTACAACCCAAATGATGTCCAGGCTTTATCTATCATCAAAGCTAGATCTATGTCATTTCCCAAGGAAGCTGAGCTTCGATCTCCTCTCCTCGGAAATGGCGCCAATTTGTTATCACTCCAGGAAACTCTCCTAGGCTGTAAGTTAGATATGCCTGGTAACTTAATCTTTTGGTAACTGTTTTCTCAATAAAAATTATAGGTTTGGATCAAGTCGGATGACTGAATCATTTCTCACTCAAAACATGCATGAACACATTTATATGGACAACACTTTCAACCACAAATGTTCGAAGAGTTTACAAATAAAGGGATGTATGGAGAAATAACTATTATATCAGCAGAATCACATATAAAGCATATATGAATGGCCAATTGTAATAATCACAGGAATACTTGAAAAGTTTAACTTATGAATGCAATGATAAGATGAAATTTATCGGGCATAAACAAGCATAACAACATGAATATAATATCCAGGTGCAAGTACATAATAGACAAGAAGATGAAATCTGAACAAGTTATGGCAAAATAAGCTTGTATAACTTAATATGAAAATGAGAAGTTTGAGTACATAATATGAAAAAAGTCTCCAAAGTCGAACCTTTAGTTCCTATTCTACCTTTAGCTTTATAGTTTTACAATGTAGTTTTGAGATCCTGAAAGCATGGATCAAATATGCTAAAGATAGAAAGTCAAAATTCAGTTTGCAAAAGATATGGAACGATCCCCAAAACTGAGGTCAATCCCAGATTTCATGGTCTTCATATCCTGTAGAGTCATGGTGCAGTGCATAATAGCCTTCCAAGTCTGAGTGATGACTCTTCCTAAAGATACAAATTCGAATTTGTTGAGATGAGAAATCATCATGATTTTTTGCCTTTGTCAAAGGTACAAAAAATGATCGAAACACCTCTTCTTTCCCTTATCCATAAAAAATAGCTATTGGATCTCACTTGACAATTCAACAATTGTCCATTCCAAGAGGTTTCAAACCATTCCAACTCAAAAAACTTTGATCTGTGCAAAAATTCGGTCATTCTGGCAGTGACAAGATTTCAGTGGTTAACCTAGAAGACTCCTGAGTGAATTAAATACTGAAAGCTCTATTTTCGGTGGTTAATGAACAGTCGTACTGTTCGCCTAAACCACCGAAACTTTAGCTTTGAGAAAACTTCAAAATTTGCAAAAATGATTACCTTGATTCTTTGCTGAATGTTCAAGGTCTTTTGGATGATGCAGCCCTTGTTTGTGTAGATATGCGAACTTCGACTGGCTGTGTGGAAAGATCTGGTGTATCTACGATGGTTGTAGCTAATTTGGCTAGAGTCTCGAAACCTGTTTTCTCGTGTGTTGGCGATTGAGAATCTTTTAATTTGAACCTCAGAATTTTGAGCTGTCTGTACAACTTCATGTTTTCCCTAATCAACACCTTGTTCCTGTCTTTGATATTGTCATGCTTTTCTTTGAGGGTTTGGTTTATTTTTAAAATCTCTACATTTCTTTTAGTCAAGTCTGTATTATCCTTTTTAACAACTCTTTCCAAGACTTCCATTTCATAGACTTGTTGCATGAGTTTTTTTATTTTCCGTGCCCTAGATGCTTTAAGCTTACTTGAAGAGTATTTTGCCAATGGTGGACTTTCTTCCTTTGGAGGAGTTGGTGAGGTTAAGTTGGAACAATCGTCTACAACTTGTCCAGCCTGTACATTACCTTGTGTCTCTGCTAACTCTTATTCTGGCTCTGAATCCTGTTCTGGACTGCTCACCCTCAAACTGTAACTTTCTTTTGATTCTTTTATTTTTAACAGAGGATGATTCTATCGGATCTCTTGGTGGTGAGATACCCTTTCATTTTCTATGACTTCTTTTAGGAGTAATAGTCTTCTTAGTGGAAACCTTTTTACCCTTCTCCTGTTGTTTCCAATCAGTCTGGAATTCATTCCAGAAGAGGAAATAGTTCCAATCCACCTACCTTTTCTTCAATGACTCTTTGACAATGAGAGTAATGAGTCCTTTATGAGACAATCTACTTTCCACCTTAGTGGGCTTGGATTTGACCTATCTAGCCATTTTTGTGAGGGCTTTGTGCAAGTAAAATGGTAAATTGATGGGAGATCTCCCTGTGAAGTGATTTAAAAGTTTGAATGGTAGAACATGACTCTGTTGTATCTACCTTCACAGGTGATATAAACAAAGATTTCCTTTAGGAGAGATTGCCATTTAGGTTCCAGATAAGACATTGGTATGTCTTTTTTCCATGTAAGATATTTGTGTAGAGGCTATAGGTAGGACCTAAATTCAATGTTTGAAGGTACAGTTGATTTGAACCAACAATCGCCTATTCTGGGAAGCCCTGTGAACTTAGCTATGGTTGCCTCATCAACCACAAATTGCTCCTTTGCCACTGTTGTTGTTCATCGATCATACGAGCTAGGAAAAGTCTCGGACACCTATTGATGAAAATCTACAAGTTTTTCACAATACATATAAACCCCAGTCTGTTTGAAGAACTTGACCACCTCAGGGTGCGTCTCAAGGTACCAAACTCCATCCAATTAATCCCTTAGAACTGGCCCTACTTTCAGCATTAGTAAATGCTGACTGTACCTGTGATTAAGGAAAAACTTCGTGCCAGGGAGACAAAGAATCTATGATTTAGGATGATAGAGAGTATGAATCATAGAGAATCACACGGGACACGGTGACATAGAGTACGTATCGCGAAACTCAAAGACTAACCTAGTTTAGGGAACAAACTGATTGAAAACATGTAGAAAGTTTCGATTTTCAGTGGGATATTCATTTAAATTGAAATAGTATGGGTTTTGAACTTACCTGATGACTCGACCTAGCTTGATTGGTATGACAATTGGATTGAAAATGATTTTCTGGACTCTAACTACACTCGACGATCACCATGAGAAACGAGATTACGATCTCTAGATATGCATTTGCTTGATAAAATCACGGGCTCAAGACTGTCTCAATAACTCCCGAATTTGAATTGATAATGAATGGAGATCAAATAAAAGATTAAACAGTGTCATAATGGATTGTGTACTCATGACTGGAAATGGTGAGAGGCTACGTGACTAATCATTTCTGTTAGTCCGGAAACATGCATGAATTTATGTATCTTCTTCGAGTCTTAATTTTGAAAAGACAAATGCAATTGAAAGGACAACAAGATATCAATCTTCGGATAGATAAAACAAGAACGTGCATACCTTACCACCTTCATGATCTTTCGGCAGTTACGTTTCCATCATTGCACCAATTGATAATTGGCTCGTGCGAAAGCACAGGCTTTTCATTTTTCCCGTTGAAATATTTTTGGTAGTTTAACCATGCTTTTTCTTTTCCCTCTTAACTACCAGGAACAAAGGCTTTCGGTGGTTAATGAGCGCGTTTCAAGCTCTCCTAAATCACCAAAACCTAAGATTCTGTCTTTTTCTTGACCAAACCAAATCAAAAGTTCTTTCTAAGTGTATTTACAGAAAATAAACTCTCTAAGCTACCTACAAAAATTTAGGAATAAATTTTGGACCACACCCTATCACCTCAAAATCAAAATTTCCACCAATTTATTTGAGGAGATAACACAATGAACACTCATCTTTGATGCACGAGTGTGAAACCTTGTCCACCACTTATATTCGGGATGGATGTTCGAGTGAGGGGGAAAGGGCCCAGTAAGTCTCTGATGGGTCCTCGCATAAACAAGGCCTACCATTAGTGACAATAACAATCTCCTAAGTTTTTCTATTATCAGTAAAAAATTTCAATAGGGAAAAAACCTAACTTGTATAAGTATTCTGTAAACAGAAACCGAAACAACAAGCTAGACTTTTCACAAATATTTTATTCAAGGGATGAACTGTAAACATTCTTAAACCAAAATACAGTACCTAATCCCTGTTTCAACCCAAGAAAAAACAAAAAGAAGATTCATCTCAGTTCGGTGATGGGAACTATTCACCTCCTACCTCGGAGACAAGAATTTTTAGTTAAATTCATAAGGTCTTAGTACCCCAATAAAATGATCGAAGGTATCATAGAAAACATAAGATATTAAATCAAGTGCTAAGAGTAAGAACGAGCATGGGTTTGGGTAAATCCTAGAAAGAAAGACTCCATCCAGTACAAGGGTTTCAGTTAAAAAGGGAAAGTTATTTCACTAGTCAAATCGAAGAACTCCTTCTTCGGCAAAGTACTCACGGGGCCGACATACTTCTTCGAAAAACCTGTTAAGGGGAATAAAATAGGAAGATAAAGAAAGACCTGAGAAATAAACAATCATTCCCTATACAAAGAGGTTACCGAAAGGAAGAACACAACCAGGCTGAAAGAAAACGAAGATGCTTAACAAAGGGTAACCCTGCTTAATATTGTCAAAATACACCACCTTACTTATCCTATCAGAATTTTTCTTAAGGAAGTATTTACCATCGTTTCCAGGACATGCCGTCAGTTATACCCATGTCACGACCACCCTTTCCACTTTAGATTTCACCTCTGATAAGAATGTGTGATATACAAAACCCCCATGGGAATTACACCATGCTTTACAGACTTGGCCTCAAGGATAACAATGTGATACACGAAACCCTTCGTAGCAGAAAAAAACTCAGAAATGACAAACCATGGGCTTTCCCTAAACCCTAGACAATGCCTTTCCACCTCAGAATAAATGTTGGGGAGTACAGAGGATGGGTAGCCATGTGATGAGGATAGGGTCGGCATGGTATTTCGGCAGTGGAGCCAGATGAATTCAATGAAGTTAATGGGACTGTCATTAATGAATATGCAAAGAATTAACTATTGTGACACAGGACTATCTGTCCCACTTAAGGAGCATCATGATTTGACACCCTTCATAATTCAAAGGAATATTTCATACCCTCGACATTAGTTGAAGCAGAAGTTTGATCTGAGTTGTTATCCTTCCACTGGTTTTTGGACTAACTACCTCACGGCGTTCAACCACCAGTTCTAAGAATCACTAGATGACTGTGACTTGGTAGTTGTGTTAGCTGCCCAGTGGGAAAACTCGCCCCATGACTTTACTGACAGAAAACTAGTTAAGACCCCCTAGGATTGAAAACCAACCTATAGATTGTGCATGTAGACAAAACTTTATGATAAAGATGAATTTTAACGTAAGCTACAAGACCCCAATTACTTACAAATCCCTGTACGCATAAGGTAAAGAATAAGGATGACAGGGATTTGTTATAAGCCTTGGGTTCCTTCATATTTTTACTTGTGATTAAGTAAGATGAGATG
>JZKD02S1620998.1:31826-49828 GCA_000966675.3 Picea glauca
GCCCACACTGGGTGAACCACGTAAATCTGTGTCTCTCTTGTATTGTGTGTCTTCTGTGTTTTTGTTTCTGCATTTGTTTTATTTTATTGCTCCACGGTCCTGTTTTTTCTAACAATTATTAAATTCTTGGAATACTATGATCCTATAGATAATATTACTCAATGTATTCTCTGAAACTCCTCCAAGTTTCACTCCTGGAATCCTCCCCAAAAAGAAGTTATAGAGAGAATGGTAGACATTATTCAATTCTGGTTTATTCAGGAGAGTGAGCTTGTACAAAATTCCCCATGCTCAATATTTAACATCAGATTATGAAACTCACAAACAAGAAACTACAACCCGTACTCTTTCCAATGAATTTGGTCTCAATTCATTTTGATTCTCTATGAAGAAGTTATGACTTTTTTACCCGAAACACCTTAGAACACATCACCAAAAGACTTCATCCTCCCTTGAAATCCGACCTTCTTTACTTCAGATTTCCTATGAAATTAGACTTGTGTATGTAAAATGGATGTATAATGATATGTATTTATACCCTTTATGTCACTTCCTTTTAACATTAGGGCCGATCGGACACTTTCTTATTTTGTAATTCTTTTCTTTAATTATCTTCAGGGTCGACCTGTACTTCCTTCTTCAATTCACTTTGTCATATTCAAAAATTCATTTCTCCTCAACCATGAGGATCCACGTGATGTGATACCTACCATATAAAACAAAATTACGTATACTATCCATCCATGGGTTTTGTGTTTGCATGTGCATTTTCCTTCATGTCCAAATACCTTCATCAATCTTGTAGTCCAAAATCAATGACTAGGGTTTACATCAATGACAACAACCAATATTCCAACAATATCCCCCTTTGTCATTGATGGAAAAACTCATGCTACCCCTATCATCATGATCCTAATTTATCTCCCCCTTTGAAATCAATGGAAAAGTGTAGGGATGCTCCCCCTGAGTTTAATGGAAAAAGGTAACTCTCTTCTTTGGGTTTGATCCCCCTGAACATGTGGCACTCAATAATATTTCATCCTTATTTTTGGTCTTCGACACTTTTTCTTCCTTGGAATCCTTTTGTGTGGCTTCTGTCTTCTCTCTCTTCTTCATGTATAGGATGTATATGTTGTTCGATCTTCTTGTTGCAGTTGCAATCAATCTTCCTGAGTTATTTTCTCTGATTTTAAAATTTCGGGAGTCAAACGTAACAGTGTATCCTTGATCACATATTTTGCTAACACTAAGGAGATTATGCTTTAGATATTTAACCAATAGGACTTTTCCCACGTTTACATTTTCACTTCCAAGCTTTATAGTTCATTTTCTAAGTATTTTGGTAGATGAGTCATCTCCAAATGCAACATTTCCACCATTTGTATTCAAGCTAACAAATTTTCTTTGATCTCTGGTCATATGAGATGAGAAACCACAGTCTATGACCTATTCATCTTCTTCTTTTCATTCTTTAGTGACCAATGCTATTCGACAATTTTCATTGTGTGGAATTTCTTTCCTTTTCCATGTTGTAGTTTGTATACAGACATTTGGCATACAATTATCTTCCTTCATCTCTCTGCAATCTCGTTCTTTGTGACCAAGATTATTGCACTTGTAACATACAATATTTTTATCCATTAATAGATAAAACGGATTATAATTTATGTTGACAGGTCTACGAACATTTCCATATCTACTATTTTCACCATTCATGTAGCTTGCATAGTTATTCCTTTAATTGATTCTACAATTGATTGCCTTGTGTCCAAAATTTCCACAAGTATAACAATGTCCAAGAAATAAATTTTGATACCTGGGAGTAAGTGATCTTGTTTGTGGTGTGGTCCATATGGGTTCACGATCTATTCTTCTGTAGTTTCCTTCATAATTATTTCTTTCATACATGATGGGAGAGGATCTTCTTGATGTCTCATTCCTTCTAAATTCTAGTCTTCTATCTTGTTGTTCAACTTGTTCTGAAGTGTTGGTTTCATCATTTTCATCTTCCTTCTCTTGGTTTTTTATCTTCAAACTGTCATTTTATCCTAGTCCTATCTTATCATTTGGAGATCTTTGACTGCTAAGGATCTCATTTAATTTTTCAGTTCTTTTTTCGAACTTCTTTAGAATTCTTGTGATCATCATCCTAGGTTTCTTGGGTTATGAAGAGGACTTCTCCTCCATCATTATCTTCTTCATCATTCTCATCTGAGGAGATGTCATCATCCTTGGACTAGAATCTCTTTTTATTGTTGAGACTTCTCTTTTTATAGTAGCAGTTTTCAACAATATGTCCTATTCTACCACAATTAAAGAATTTGAGAGGAGACTTACCTTTGTATCTTCCACTTCCCTTCTGGAACCTTCTTACAAAATTTGTTATTTCTTCATAAAGGTCATTATCCTTGTATTTTGTCTTCTTTATGGATTTAAAGGCTGCTTGATTGTTTGGTTGGTCACTTTTTGTACCTATTCTCATTTCATATACTATAAGAGATCCATGTAATTCATCCATTGTCATTTTGGTCAAGTCCCTAGTTTCTTCAATGACGGAGACCTTATCATCATACTTCAAGATAAATGATATCAACACTTTTTGTACAACCAAGGATTCATCGAGCTCTTCACCTAATCCCCTGATAGCATTAACAACTTCATCAACTCTAAGAAAAACGGTTGTAATATCTTCCTTTTCATTCATCTTCAAATTTTCAAATTATGATCTATGTCGTTGAAGCTTGACCTACTTAGATTTTGGATCACCTTCGTAGATACTCTTGAGTTTGTCCCATACCTATTTAGCAATGTTGCATCTTATCACTTTTCTACCAATGGTTCGTGACAATGCTCCTTGAATAACATGTCTGGATTTTGAATTACAACTCATAAGATTCTTATCATTTGGATCGGTTGGAGCATTATTTGGGATTACATAGCCATTTACAACTGAGTACCAAATGTCTACTCCCAAATTTGTTAGGTAAGTTTTCACTCTATCATTCTAGTATGCATAATTTCTTCCATCAAATATTTGAATTCCATTTGAAATGTGCTCATGGTCATCCATCCCTGCTTAGGATTTTCCTCCCAGTGGTTAAATTGTTCTGAAGGCAACTTGCTCTGATACTAATTGTTGATACTAAGAGGGGGGTGAATCAATATCAGGTACAATTTAAAACATTTTTCAACTTATACTTAAACCATTCAATTATATCCAATGAGAAATGAACAATAGTGTAAGAGTTACACCGATACACCACAATACACCATGCACAATATATGAGAAATAATCAATAGTTATTCTTCAAGGGAAGTAATGACTCCCAAAGGTAGCTATAGATTCCAAATATAAATGGAGGGATAAACCTCCAAGAGGAAGATAAAATCCTCCAATATCAAGAGAGGTTTGACCTCTTCATCCTTTCCCCTTCCTTCCACCCAATAATATATGAGAGATAATAAAAAATTACATTAAATCATCACCATCAACCAACCACCACATAGAACCGGATAATGCTTCCTAAGACTTCTTCAACTTCTGCAATTATTCAATTATTGGAATACTCTGATCGTATAGATAATATTACTCAATGTATTCTCTGAAACTCCTCCAAGTTTCACTCCTTGAATCCTCCCCAAAAAGAAGTTATAGAGAGAATGGTAGACCTTATTCAATTCTGGTTTATTCAGGAGAGCGAACTTTTATAGAATGCCCCGCGCTCAATATTTAACATCATATTATGAAATTTTCACACAATAAATGACAACCCATACTCTTTCAAATGAAATTTGTCTCACTTCATTTTGATACTCTATGAATAATTTATGATTGTTTTACCGGGAACACCTTATAACACATCACCAAAAGACTTCATCCCCGCTTGAAATCCGACCTTCTTTACTTCAAATTTCCTCTGAAATTTGATTTGTGTATGTAAAATGAATGTATAATGATATGTATTTATACCCTTTATGTCAGTTCATTTTAAAATTAGCGCCGACCTGACACTTTCTAATTTTGTAATCCTTTTCTTTAATTATCTTCAGGGCCGACCTGTACTTCCTTCTTCAATTCACTTTGTCATCTTCAAAAATTCATTTCTCCTCAACCATGAAGATCCACGTGATGTGATACCTACCACTGGAAACAAAATGATGTATACTATCCATCCATGGTTTTTTTGTCTACATGTGCATTTTTCTTCATGTCCAAATACTTGCATCAATCTTGCAGTCCAAAACCAATGACTAGGGTTGACATCAATGACAACAACCAATCTTCCAACAAATATCTCTTATTAGTGTTTATGAGTATTTTCATTTGTCCTACACTAAAAAGTGTGGTATTTACCCTTGTGATGTGATCTATAACAATATATTCCACTCCCCCCTTAGTAAGGTGGTATTTTTTCTCATGTCGAAAGAATATTTATTTTCTATCATAAACATAAGGACTTCCCAACACCATTCCACATATATCAAGTGGTACAACATCTAAATTAACTTCATCAATCAATTTTGAAGAAATAACACATATTATCCTACATTGTTTGGTGACATTAAGTTTTTCTTTGTCGCATACCCAACCAAGAGGATAAGGTTTCAGATGTGGTTTCATTTCAAGACCCATTTTCTTGACAAGTGCTTTAGATATTAAGCTTACTTGGGAACCCAGATCAAATAATGTATCTATCTTAGTATGTTTAGATACAACTCTTATGTTAAATAAATCATTCCTCTTTCGTTCATCAACATGAGTTTCATCATTGGAACTAGAACCAGCATGAAGAGAATGTTTACCTTGTACTCCAACTGTTGTGGTATTTTCTTCATCTCCTAAATCAGAACCAAGATCTTGTTGTATCGTAGCAATGGTATTTGTCTTCTCCTTTCCACCAAACTGTTTCAGTTTCTTTTTCAGATGCATTTTCCAACAATGTTCTTCATCGTGATAGTTCTTCTTGCAATTCGTGCAGGATGGTTTCCCTCCTTCTCTCGTTACTGTAGCAGTCTTTTTTTCCTTCCTTTTAAACTTCTTAAAAGTCTTCTTGGGAAATTGGAAGGCTTGTTTGTGAGATCTTCTTGAAAACTTTTCCCCTTGTTCTCTAGGTGAGTGGCTTGCACACAAACTTCATCAAGATTAGTGGGGTTAAACAAGAGAAAAGTATGACAAATATAAATGTGAAGTGTGCCAATATACTTCATTAAAGTCTCATAATAATCTAAAGGAATGTTCAATGTGAGAGATTTATTCCTAAATTCTTCTGTGAAACTTTGTACAGTTTGTCATTTAATTTTCCTTAAAGTTTTCCATTCCATCACTACTTTATGTAAATACCCTAATGGATAAAATTGTTTCATGATCTAGGATTTAAACTCTAACCATGAGGAAAGAATCTTACCACACTTACTTTTGTCATGAAGCTTTCTCTCCCACCATACGAGAGTAGTGCCTTCCAACCGAAGAGAAGCTAGTTTCACTTTAACTTCTTCTTCATCAATATGCTATACTCGGAAATACACTTCAACCTGTTGGATTCAATTATCTATATTTTTAGGATTAGCATATCCATTAAACGTAGGTAAAGAAAATTTTACATCAAGATTTAATAATGGTTTTTTAGAAGAGGCTTTATGGCTAGAATGATGGGAATGATTAGAATGCTCAAAGGAAGAAGAAATAGAACTCGAAGGTGAAGATGGAGGCTCAGGAGGATCTCCTCTAGCCCCTTGGTTTACTAAAGCATCATCATCTTCATGTGCTTCATTTTTATTCCCTTTCTTCTTCATCCTCTTCTTGTAATCTCCATACATCCACTCGACCATTTTTGACATGCAATAAAAGACCATGTGAAAGTTTTTCTCCTGTTCATCACACTTGTCCTATTTTGCCATTTTCTTCCTTCTGGATACATGACCAAATTTGGGATTGAAAGTATTTAGATTTACTTCACCTTGCTTATGCTTGGTCCTAGTAAGCATTCACACTAAAAAATTCAAGTAAAAAATGTCTGCTCTGATACCAACATGATCTGAGATATTTTCATGGTGACTTATAAAGAATTGTATTAAATGAGAATAAATTAATGTGCACCATTAAATAAGGGAAAAATTATAAATGAAGAGACATAAGAATCAAATCTGAACAAAAAAATTGATAACGAAGTTCATCCCTAGTGGACTATGTCTTTGGGTCCTGCTATCAAATGTGTAAGCTCTTTTATTAACTCAGCAAAAGAATTTGGAAAATACATGAATGTACGTCATTCTGAAATAAAGTTGTAGAAATATTGCTCAGATCAGAAAACAAAAATCATCATTGGATTCGTGGTGTCAACTTACCCAAAAATTATTGTCTCCATGCTCTGATCTAACTCTGGCACATATAGGCCCAAGAGAAATCCTGTCTCGATTTTCGTTCTCGTTGCAAACTACAATAATGACATAACTTGTCTCGAAATCCATGTTGGATTGTATAGTACGGTCATGCAAAATGAATTCTTAAATATTAAACAAGGTAGATATACCAAGGCACACCCCTTGGCGTGTTGGTTAGAGCGGAGTTTTAAAGGCTTCGTTCTGGGCAAAAGTTCTGGGGTCGAACCCGCCAGACTCCTTTTTTGGAAGTGGTTACATACATGTTTATCCATATTTAAAACCGTCACTATGTTTCTCAGTTTGCTAGTAAATCCACTAACGATTGTTGTAGATTTAGTGTGGTCTGCATATTTGGTGGACCTGCCAATTCTTCTTTTAAAACAAAATTCATTCACGAGCTAACATTGGGCATTCTTGAGATGACACATGTCACCCCATGATTGGGCCATGTGGCGCATGCTAATTCTCCTTCTCACATGCTGATGTGGCTCACCTTGTCACCATCATAATGTCACATGGCACTCCCTGGGTGGTGCCATGTGGCACTTTCCTATTGGTCCATATGGACCCTTGAAAAGTCCACTGGTGGGTTACACATGGCATCCTGTGGTGATTCCACATGGAATGATGACATCATCATCCATACGATGATGTCACCCTTCCATGTCAGTTGCCGATGTCATCAGTATGGACGATGATGTGTCCCCTGCTGACTGGTCCTGGTTGACTGCATCTTTGACCGTGAATATATTTCAAAATGTAACTTTGTTTGACGAGTCGTTTGCACCATTAGAAATCTTGTGACGCACTCTTCATGATCGTGTCATTGTCACTTAGTTTTGGGAACTTTGAATTTTTTCCCTTTCTCTATCTGTTGAATCCATTCTGAGCTTTATGAGCTACCTCTATGAGTTTTGAGTTATTCTTAGACTTCTATGGATCCTTTTTGGATCACCCCCTTTTCGACTCAACCATCAAAAACTCCTCTTGGAAGAAGTTGTTGGATAAGCTAGAAGGCAAGATAACTTCTTGGACCTTCAGATCATTGAACCTTCCTAGCATATTAGTGCTACTTAACGATGTCAACCAATCCATACCCCTTTATCTATTATCAGTGATTGCAATGCCTAAATGGGTTCTTAAAGATATACACAAGTTTCAACATTCTTTTCTCTACGAAGGAGACAAGAATCATCACAAGTGGGCCCTGGTTAAATGGAAAACCATATGCCTCCCAAAGTGGGGGGTGGGGGACTGCAACCATGGGATCTAGAATTAAACAATGAGGTGCTCTATGAAAAGGTTTGGTGGAATTTCATAGAGAAGAACTTGAATCCCTAGGAAAAAATGTGGAACACTAAATATGCCAGGGAATGGCCAACAACACATCTTATACAATATGATATGGATCCTCCTGGGTCCCTGATCTAGAAGGAATCTAACTGTCAAAGAGCCTTGGTTTGACAACACAGTTTTTGGGAGGTGAGAGAGGGAGATCAGACAAATTTATGGAATGAATCGTGGCATCAATTACCTAGATTGAACAACCGATTTGACTTCCCAAAGCTCCAATCTCTTATGCAACAGATAGACAGGTCTGTAGTAAAGGACTTCTGGCTGGAAACTACCTCTTCCTCTTTCAGAGGGTGGAAGGAGCCTGGAATTTGGGGATATATATGAAGGGATGAGAATAGAGAATCGATATGGAAGGAACTTCAGAAGAGGCAAATTTGAATAAAACAAGGCCCGAATATCATAAGATAGGGCATATTCTGAAAGGAACCTTTCCAATCAAAGAGGCATATATCATAAGGACACAATGTCCTGAAACTCATCCATCTCCCCACTGGAAGCAAATATGGGAATTCAACTATTGGCCAAAAATATGGACTTTGCTTTGGTTTCTCTCCCACAAGAGGATCCTTACTTGGGATAATATTGTAAAAGAGGCCTCCAAGGCTGTTCCTCGTGTGTCTTGTGTGGTTGATTTTCTGAAACCATTGATCATATTCTTGACCCTTTCAAACTTTCTAGTAACTTATGGGACAAAATTGTAATGAATTGCAGTAGATATAACACGTTAAGAGGGAATATTGTTCAGACCATCTTAATTTGGGAGGAAAACCCCTTTAAAAGTGATCTCTTGAATAGATAGTGGAAACTCATTCTGGGGTTTGTGGTCTAGGCTATCTAGAAGGAACATAATCTGAGAATATTTGAAGGAACGAGCAATAATGAATCAAATGTCTAGAATAATCTTCAAAAAAAAATTCAAGAGACCCTTTCTCTAACTACTTGAGCCAACCATGATCTTCCTATTTTGAAAATGGCACATAGCATTTGGAATAGTCGGGGCTTCTCCATGCCGATGCACTTTCCCATATCCATTCCTCGAAGAAATTAGACAGAAAGTTTGAAAAGATGGAGCGCCCCACACCAGGTTTTCTTTAAGATTAATTTTGATGGAGCCTTGAAAGGAAATCCAGGCCCAAATGGTTTTGGGGGGGCCTTTAAAGACTCCCTTGGGGAAATTCTTTAGGCCTTCTTTAGAGATATAGGTCATGATAGTAAAAATGAGGTCGAACTAGATGGACTGATAGAAGGGGTCCTGATATTTAGTAGGCATAACCTCCTCCCTATGGCGATTGAGGGGGACTCTCATATTATTATATCCCTAGCCTCGTGCTTGAAAAATGGTTCTTGTGATTCCATGCTATCACCTAGCTGGAGGCTTGAACAAGATTTAGAATGTATGGAAAATATCTTATCCCAGGAAATCACCCTCACCTTCTAGCATGTTCGAAGAAAGGCTAATTCTATAGTTGATATCCTAGCTAACAAAAGAGTAGTTTGTAATCCTCCTCTACAAGAGGGAGACCTACAATATCTGACTCTGGATATCCTTGCAAGTGACTGCGAGAAAATTTCTACCAAGGACATTTACAACATGGATGCGGGTGTTTAAAATAGATGAAAAGCTCAATGGGATGGAGAATTGTTTCTCATGGGGTCCCTTTGTGTTAGCGAGGGGTTCTTGAGTTAATGATGGGGTCGGGATGGGTGTCCATGGGAGAAGCGGAGTAGGAGAATATTCTATGGAAGCCCCAAGAGCTGTGGCACATGCAATTATAGATTTGTAGAAAGAGGAGAACCATGCTACCTTGGCATCAAAACCACTGCTTATGAAGAAAGTATGGAAAGAATATCCTCTCCATACTTTGTTTCCTACATGTTTAATATGTCATGACAAAGAATAGTCGATATAATTAATATGGATGTTTCTTATTGTTTCATTAATCATAAAACAATGGAATTTAAGTAACACAACTACTTACAAATTGTTCCATTTAACCTTGATACTTCAACATATACTCACAACCCTCACTTAACTCAATGTTGATCAATTGTTTAGTTGGCTCTTCTTTGTATGTTAGCACCTATTAGAAGACATACATGGATGAGTGTAAATTAATTGTTTAAATATAAGGATCACAACAAATATGAAAACTTAAGTACTTACAAACTTTGTGATGCAGGAGCATTATTCCACATTAGAAGATGTGCTAGCAAGCCAACACATAGGCATGCATTAGAGAAAGGGAGAGGCATCGACCCTCCCATTTTTAAGATTGAAATATGATCCTATACAGATTTGTGTTTTGAGGATGAGTAAATCCAAGCCATACCTTTGTACAGGTAGTGGATAGGGTCTCCCTAATGGTTGTTTGTAAGAAAGTCTAGATCTTAGTCAGGTCTTGATCTTCATTCATTGTAAGAAGTCGTAGGGATAAGGTGTCTTAATTGAGATAGTGATGGCACTAAGGTGGTAGAGAGGATAATCTTGAGGAGCTCTCTTGGAAGAAGAGAGATTATGAGAGAGGAGAGTTAGGAGGAGGATTCTGAGAGAATATTTTAAGAAGCTCCGGAGCTCAGAAATAGGATTAGATAGTTCTTTGAGAGATCTTGAGAGAGCTAAGACTCTTTTGTAGTCCAGCCTGCACATATTGTAATCATGTTTTCATATTAATGAAAAAGACAACATTTTTTCCTGCACATTGTTGTTTATGTATTTGTGTGTTTATGTATGCTATTTATGTATGTGATAGGTTCCATCTGCAGTAGGAAGATAGATTCCTCTATCTTTTTTTGATTTTGAAATATTGTTCTGGATTCCTTAGGCTATGCAGGGACTGCACAACAAAAGATTGAAGATTTTGTAGCTAGCGCAAGGAGTGCACATATGAACTCTAAGGAGTCATAAAAGAAGTGCCAAGAGGGTGCACCAGAGTGATAAAAACTCAAGAGGAACCTCTGGGTTACTGAATACCTTAGAGGGGAAACTGTGTAGAGAAAGCACATAGAGATAGAGTCACTGAGAAATCTGTGGAGCTCTGCCAAGTGGGCATCGAGCAGGTGAAAATGTGCACAAGGATAACTCTCTGTCGAGTTTGAATAGAGGAATATAAGAGGAAGATACTCATAGAGTTACTGAACACTCTGTAGAAAATTCTCAACAAGGTGTACTTTGAGCAAGAGGTTTCCAGGAGGGCACATGAACCATTTGAAGGGAGCATGAGGGATGAGAGCCTTAGGAGACTAAGTAAACAAAACATTTTATAAGAGATAGAGAAAAGAGTGAGAAAATACAGACTCATTCCAAGTCCTAAATCTCAAGAGGGATAACGTTCCAAGAAGTGAAGACGAGACACAATATAGTCAGGCTCGCAGGAGAAAGTTCAGGGGATGAAACCTTTGGACACTTACAAACTATTCCAATTTGGAAGAAATCCAAAGCTCAGGAGGATGAGCAACAAAAACCATTATATCAGACATGGGAAGGAATATGGACTGTTGAATCCACATCCAGACAACCAAGGGAGCATCCAGAGGAGAGGAAACAGATCCCAACCATTGGATATGAGTGCAGAGGATCGATAATCATCTGATCAAGGTAAAGTGCATGGGCCTTAAACATTTTTGTACATAGATGAGAAGACTTTCCAAAGTCCTGAAGTGATTAGGGGCCATTCATAGTCAAAAGAGACAGGTGGCATAGGATCCACAAATCTAGAGCGAGAGACCTTCAAAATTTTGTGGTCAAGGAGAGATCGAAATCACCAAAGAGTCAAAGCAGATAAGTAACGTCAGATCAAGGGGGAGACATGCATCAAGAGATCATGTTTTTTGGGTGAAAGAACTTTGGGAGGGACGAGTGTGTAGGAGAGTGAAACTCCCAAAGCCCGAAGATTCAAAGTAAATCTGGATCATTAGATTCAAAAAGACACACGTCAATGGATCATGAGCTCCAGGAGGAAGCGAAGGTAGAGTGTTGAAACTACCGAAGTCCTAATAACCGAAGTAGCTGGGAGTCGTCGATCTATGGGAGGACACATGCCATTAGATCATGGATTCCAGATAAAACACTCTAGGAGAAACAGGGCATAGAGAAGTTGAGACTTGCGAAGGATGAAGTCCCGAAGTACAATCTCAATTGTTGATCTAGAAGGGGACTGATAGTCGTTGATTTGGTCTTGGTCGGAAGTGTCGAACTCCTGAAGCAGGCTAGAGTCATTGATTTGAGGAGGACATGTGGTAGAAGATCTATCATTTTGAAGAATGTCACTCCAAAAGAAAGGGATGTGTTGAACAAGAACTCCCGAAGGCCGAAGAACCGAAGTTCATCTGAACCATTGATTTGATAAGGATAGGTGTCAAAAAATCTTCCACTTCGGAAGATAGTCACTTCGAAGGAAGTAAGGTTTGAGAGTTGAAAACTCTAAAACCTGAATTGCGAAGAAAATCACGACCATTGATTTGAAAGGAACACGTGTCGATAGATCATAAGGATCTGAGAACTTGTGATCTGGAGAGAAGGAAGGAAAGAAGAGACATATTGTAGATGTTGATCAAGAGGCATCACCCGAGATCGCAAGATCAACGGTCAAGTTCAATTGTAGGGACAGAAAGTGCTCGAACATTAAAAGTGTGAGACTGGGCTACAATTGAAAACCATAGTATTGGAAAAGGGGTACGTGGTGACTGGAGGTGAATTGTGGGGAGAAAAGTGGTGTGGTCTCAAACCACTTTTGCCCACCCCGCAATCATGTGTTTACGTGAGGACATAGCCCGAGGTCACATACGGGAAACAGACCTCACATAAGGATCTAGCACCCACAAATTGAAGAGTGCCAAGAGCATTAGAGAAAGGGCCCATGTGTTCAATAGTACCTGCACCTCAGGAGAAAAGGGGGCCTACACAAGTTGATTTGGGTTCAAGCAGGAGCTAGAATAGTCGATCCGACTCAACAGATTGAAAGATCCTAGACCAAGAGGTCACAGAACCTCAAGAAGGGGAGGGGGGCTGCATCACTTTGTGACCAACCATTTTCTTCCTTATCGTGAAGTATTATGTTCTAATTGGGTCCCAAACCTCACTTCCTATGATTTCTTCTCCATCTTAGTTAATGGGTCTCCTTCAACTACCTTCTCCCCAACTAGAGGCATCCTCCAAAGAGACCCACTCTCTCCCTTCCTTTTTATTCATATGGATGAAGACCTTGGCAGGATGCTTAAGCATGAGCTAGGAACAGGTAATCTATGAGGTCCTTCCTTGCATGGAAATCCTCCCCTCACCTCCCAATAGTTTCTTCATGATAATATCCTTTTTGGTCATCCCTCTATTCAAGAGGCAAGCTTCTTCAAGAGGGTCATACACTCTTTCTCAGAAGCTTCAGGCACCTCCATCATTCTGGAGAAATCTCAATTTTTCTTTTTTAACAATGATTTACTTACTTAGCACAATATAGCCCACATTGTTGGGTTTTTTGTTTCTACCCTTCCCTCTAAATATCTCTGCCCCCCTGATCCAGGATATTTTCATTGTGACTTATAAAGAATTTTGTTAAATGAGCATAATTTAATGTGCACCATTAAAGAAGGGAAAAATTATAAATGAAGAGACATAAGAATCATATCTGAACACAAAACTTGATAACAGATTACATCCCTGGTGGACTACATCTTCGGGTCCTCCTCTCAAATGGGTAGGCTCTTTTATTAACTCAACGAAAGAATTTGAAAAATACATGAACATACCTCATTCTGAAATCAAGCTACAGTAATAATGATCAGATAAAAAAAAAATACATGACCATTGGATTCATGGAATTGAATTACCCAAAAATGAATGTCTCCACACTTTAATTCAACTCTGGCACTTCTAGGCCCAAGAGAAATCTTGTATCGATTAACATGCCCTCTGCAACTTGCAATAATGACATAACTTGTCTCAAAATCCATGCCTAATTGTACAGTACGGTCGCGTGCCTTTCCCCCCGAATATGGACCAAAATTCATTCTTAAATATTAAAGGAGACAAATATACCAAGGCACAACCCTTGGTGCATTGGTTAGAGTGGAATTTTAAGGGATTTGTTCTGGGCAGAGGTTCTGGGGTCAAATCCCCCAGACTCCATTTTTGGTAGTGGTTACATATATGCTTATCCATAGTTAAAATTATCGCTATGTTTGTTGGTTCGATAGTAACTCCGCTAACGATTGTTGTAGATTTTATGTGGTCTGCCAGATTTGGTGGGCCCTCCATGGTGTCATGTGGCATCGTGTCGGGATGCCACACCACACTTTCCTATTGGTCCATACAGACCCTTGAAAATTCCACTGGTGGGTGACACGTGGAAGCCTGTGGTGCTTCCATGTGTCATGTTGACATCATCATCTGTACGATGACATCACCCTACCATGTCAACTGTTGAGGTCATGTTGAGGTCAACAATACGGACGATGATGTGTCCCCTACTGACTAGTCCTGGTTGATTGCATCTTTGACTGCAAATATATTTCAACCCGTAACTCTATTTGATTACTCGTTTGCATCGTTAGAAATATTGTGATGCTCTCTTCATGATCATTCCATTTTTTGCAAGATACCAAATATAATAAATATGCAGAACATAAATAAAATGCTAGAAATGGAAGAATAACGATAATATAACCAGCATAATATCCACAATAACACATAAATAATATGAGAACAACAACTGAAATAGCACTTTGATTCATAAATAAATGTTCACAGGCCTCTTCGAGGGGGCAACCTCCAGTCGAGCAACACTCTGTTACAATAATCTCCAAGCTAGGGTTTTCATACCCTCGACCCTTATTTATACTAAATATGTCTATTAAGAGAAGCATCTAGAGGAAGATCCTTCTAGAAGCAAAATCTTCTATTAGGTTTTCTTACATCCACCTTATTCTATTTTATTGAAAGGCCTTATTAATATTGATCTTTATTACATCCAAATACATTGATCTACCTATGTGTGGGTTAGGACCTTAACATGTCTTCCCCCTTAAAAACAACGTTGTCCTCAAGGCTTGAGATGTGGAAACTACTGCAGAATGGTAGCTAGTTCCCAAGTGGCATCTGCTGGAGTCATATCTTTACACTATACTAGCACTTCCTTGATGGTTCTCTAACGCAGGCGACGCTCATGTTGGTCCAAAATGGCTTTTGGCTGTAGCCAAATGGATCCTTCTTCAGCTAACTCTGGAAGGTTGGTTTGAATTTGGCACCTAGTTCCAATCACCTTCTTCAAGCATGAAATATGAAAAATAGGATGTAGCTTCGACTGATTGGGCAGAGCTAACTGATATGCGACTTGTCCCACATGCTTGAGAACTGTGTAAGGTCCATAAAATTTGGGCGCTAGATTCTAACAATGCTCGGCCTTAAGGGAAGTTTGCTTATATGGTTGCAATTGCAGAAACACCTGATCCCCTTCTGCAAATTGACATTCAGAGAGACCTTGATCTTCTTATTGCTTCATGTGATTATGTGCCATGACCAAGTTCTCTTTAAGGGTATGAAGAATATCCTCTTGGAATGTAAGTGTTTGGTCAACCGCCTAGACCTTCGAGGTACCCGATAAGTATGAGAGAAATGAAGGTGGCTTCTGTCCATATACCGCTTCAAAAGGAGTCATGCGAGTGGCTGTATGGTATGTAGTTTTGTACCACCATTCGGCTAGGGGTAACCATTGAGCCCATCGGTGTTGTTTTTAAGAGGCAAAGCACCTCAGATATGTTTCCAAACACTTGTTGACAACTTTCGTTTGACCATCTGTCTAGGGATGATAAGTTGAGATGAGATGCAATTGTGTGCCTTGTAGCTTAAATAGTTCTTGCCAAAAATTGCTTGTGAAAGTTGGGTCATGATTATAAAAAATAGAGTGTGGCATGCCATGAAGATTGAATACCTGGTCCATGAAAATTTGAGCCACCGTGAATGCAGTAAATGGGTGGTGAGGAGCACAAAAATGAGCATACTTGGAAAGGAGATCCACCACCACCATTATGACTGATTTACTCCCCAATTCAGGTAAGCCTGTAATAAAGTCCATATAGATATCCTTCCAAATAGCAGGGGGAATCAGAAGCAGTTGGAGGGTTCCTAGAGATTTGACTGTTTCTCCCTTGTTGCGTTGACACACCTCACATTTAGCGACAAACTTACAGATGTCCTATTTCATACCATCCTAGAAAAAAGAATGTTTGACCTTGTCATATGTTTTGGTGAACCCTGAGTGCCCCACTGTGGGTGTAGCATGAAGCTAATAAAGTACCGTGGATTTTTTACTTAAATACAAGCGACCTTTGTATCGAAGCTCATCCTACAGCCAGGAGTACACTGGGGGAGTCAGAGCCTTGGTCTGCAATTGTTGGATCAGATGCAAACTTTTGGGATCCTGAAGCCATTCTTGACACATAGCTTGGAGCCAATCGGGTACAATGAAGGAAAGAAAAAAAATGGATCCTTCGTCTTCATATTTCCAAGACAGTGCATACGCCACGACATTGTATTTTCCCTTCTTGTAAATTATCTCATAATCATATACAAAGAGCTTAGTCACCCATTTTTGTTTCTCCTGGGAGGAAATGCATTGTTCCAGAAAGTACTTGAGGATTTGATGGTTGGTATTAGTTTGGAAGCATTGCCCCAAGAGATAATTACGCCATAGCTCAATGACATGAAGAATCACCAACATTTCCTTTTCATAAATGGGTTTTCCCAGATTCCTTTCAGACATTTGCTTGATGGTGAAGGCCAAAGGTCAACCCTCTTGCATAAGGACAATGCCAATTCCTTTCCCTGAGGCATCACATTCCAACACAAAGGTCTTTGTGAAATCAAGAAGGGCCAGAACTAGAGTGGTACACATGGTCATCTTCAAGGTTTGAAAATCTTGAGTAGATGCTGGAGTCCAAGTGAAAGAGTTCTTTTTGAGGAGAGTCGTGAGAGGTGCTGCAATCTTTCCGTAGTTCTTAACAAACTTGCATAATACCCTATTAGGCCCAAAAATCCACACAAGATTTTGAGAGTCTTGTGGTGCGGCTAGTCTTTCATAGCTTCAATCTTTTTCGGGTCCACCCTGACACCATCCTTTCCCACCAGATGACCCAAGTATTCTACTTATGAGGCACCAAAAGCACATTTAGACTATTTCAGGAAAAGTTGGTGTTGAGAGAGTAGGCAAAGAACTTGATCCACATGAGTAATATGGTATGTCCAGGTTTTTCTATAGATGAGGATATCATCAAAGAAAACTAAGACAAAATGACGGAGAAAAGGGCAGAAGACATGGTTCATGAGGCTCTGGAAGGTGGAGGGGGCATTACACAAGCCAAAGGGCATGACCAAAAACTCATAGTGTCCCTCATGAGTGTGAAAGGATGTCTTGGGAATGTCTACCTATTTCATATGTATTTGGTGATAGCTCGAGTGAAGATCAAGTTTGGTAAAGAATTGGGCGCCACTCAATTCATCTAGGAGGTCATCAATGACAGGAATGGGAAATTTTTCTTTGATGGTCAGTTTGTTGAGAGCACAGAAGTCAGAACACATTATCCAAGAACCTTCTTTATTCAGTACCATGATGACCAGAGATGAGTAAGGGCTTGTACTAGGATGGATGACTCCTACAGTAAGGAGTTCCTAGACCATTTTCTCAATTTCATTTTTTGTGCAAAGGGGTGGCAATATGGACAGATATTGGGGGGAAGGATTCCCGGGACAAGGGGAATGGAATGATCATGAAGACTACGGGAAGGAGGGAGTCCTTGGGGAGTGGAAAATACTGTTTGATGTTTAGAAAGGAGGGCTTGGAGGTCTTGGGGCACTGGGGGTGTCTCTGTGGCTTGTATGGCATGGAGTTGGGTAATGCCACTAGAATGACCGTTATTGAGCATCTTTTCCATGCGATGGGAACTGATGACCTCAGGTGAACCAACAGTGATGCCTTGGAATTTATATTGGTGGCCTTCTTGGTCGAATTGTAAGGTTAAGTTCTTAAATTCCATGAGAATGGGACCCAAAGTCCTTAGCCAGTCTACACCCAACACAATGTCGCAACTGCCCATGTCAATAGAAAACATATGGGATTTTAGGTGGTAGTCACCAATTTGGAGATGCACATTTTCACAACGCCCCCCACATTTCATAGAACCACCATTGGCAATCATGATTTGGAAATTGTTGACAACATGGATGTAGCAATGGGTTTCTTGGGCAATGCGGCGATGAATAAAATTGTGGGTGTTTCCAC
>JZKD02S1620998.1:50413-62097 GCA_000966675.3 Picea glauca
AAAAATTTCCAGACTTTTTTTTTTTTAACAGCTGATGTTTTATTTATTTATTATTTTTTTTTTTTATAGCTGCGGGGTTATACTTCGGTTTGAAGAATGATGCAGTGCTAAAATCCCCAAATTCTTAACTAGAAATAAATTTGTATTTACTTGGCAACCTGAACACAGTTGCGCGACAATAGATCTGGTTGGTTTAATTTGTTTATGTTTATGTTCCCCAAGGGTTAGGTATTCAAGGGTTCTACAGACAAGGGTTTTCCTTGTGCTATAGCTCTCTGATATACGTGCAGGGTCCAATAGTAGTACTCGGACCAATATCTCAGGGCACTAAGTAAAGATGATATACCGTACCCTTAGCCGTACTACCTGACTACCCAGGTACTAGAGAGTATCTTCCTGAGTGTTGTTCTCAGTGACACTATAGCAGTTCGGTGACCGATATGTTTATCTAAAGAGGGCTTCATGAAATCTAGGTTGATCCATACACATGTTTTGTCTGATGTGCTACCACTCGAAGGGGTACCAACAGGGGTTAGAAGTGTTGCCAACAGATGTGCACTTAAGAACCACTTGTATTTCCTATGTGTATGAATCCCTCAACCGCAGGTTTATGCACATAATGACAGATCTTTATGGATTAAAGATGGTGAAATACATCTCTACCCTGAAAAAAAAATACCCACAATTTCTGCCAAGGAAAGTGCTCTGATACCACTTGCAAGATACCAGATATAATAAATATGCAGAACAGAAATAAATGCTAGAAATGGCAGAATAATAGTAATATAACCAACATAATCTCCACAATAACACATAAATAATATGAGAACAACAACTGAAATAACACTTTGATTCAGAAAGCAATGTTCATAGGCCTCTTCGAGGGGGCAACCTCCAGTCGAGCAGCGCTCTGTTACAATAATCTCCAAGCTAGGGCTTTCATACCCTCGACCATTATTTATACTAAATATGTCTATTAAGAGAAGCATCTAGAGGAAGATCCTTCTAGAAGAAGAAGCTTCTATTAGGTCTTCTTACATTCACCTTATTCTATTTTATTGAAAGGACTTATTAATATTGACCTTTATTACATCTGAATACATTGATCTACCTATGTGTAGGTTAGGACCTTAACATTTTCACTGATTTTTTGGAACTTTGAATTTTTTCCTTTTCTCTATTTGATGAATCCATTCTAAGCATTTTGAGCTACCTCTATGAGTTCTGAGTTATTCTTAGCCTTCTCTGGATCCATTTTGGATCACGCCTTCCCACTGAGAGATTTTTGGACCACCAAAATATTTCATCAATCAAATGGTAAGTGAGGGAAGATTTCCCTCACTTTGTCCTTCTCGATCCACTTTGCTTTGCTTAGATGGGTGCCCTTTAAGTCTACTCGAAGATAATCAACAAAACCCCTGTGTGAAGTCCTCGTCCTCCTATCTAGGATTATATCTTCTTGTAACTCATCTAAGTATTGATGTGTAAATTCATCAATTGACGTAATTGAAACTTCCTCATCTTGATCCATGATCATGGGAGGCTAAAACATTTTCAAGTTCTCAACATTCACAACTGAGTAAATATACATATACGGTAGAATATCCAGATGAAAATCATTGATACCGCTTTTCTCTAAGATAGTGAAGGGTCCATAACGAATGGTCTTGAGTTTCTTGCCTTCACCCTTCAACCTCTCCTTGCTGATGTGAAGCCATACCCGGTCTCCAACCTGGAACTGATGATAAACCTTGTTCTTGTCATTCCGATATTTATATTGTGCTTGAATCTTCTCCAATTGTTCCCTGATTTCTTGGTGTATCTACTGTATCCTCTGGATTAACTTGTGCGCTCTGTCCTTTGTTTGATCTTCATTTACATCAATATCTCTCTCATACATCAAGTCCAAAGGAACCTTTGGTAGGTACCCAAAACATGTCTCAAAAGGTGAACTCTGTGTGGATGAATGTAAAGCTCGGTTGTACGTATGTAACTTGTAAATAGGGTATTTTTTCATCCCATGCCTTGGGATGCTTGCTGCAATAGCCTTGAAGCAATAGTACCATTGTTCGATTTACCACCTATGTCTGTGGATGGAAGGCATTTCTCCTCTTCAATTTGGTGTCCATCATCTTCCACAAGCTAGTCCAAAATTCTCCAAGGAATCGAGTATCTCGATCCAGGATGATAAATGTGGGTAATCTAAAGTGAACCCAAACATGCTGAAATGAGAGATTAAAACTCTGCTCAGCAGTGATCCTCTTTTTACAAGGCATCAAGATACACATTTTTTTGAACATATCCACTACAACATGGAAATAGTCATGACCCCATTTGGTCATGGGTAAACCCCCTACAAAATCCACAGATATACTTTCCCATGGATGGGATGGAACAGGAAGTGGTGAGTATAGCCCTATTTTTCTATTAGTGGGTTTACAAGTAACACACATCACATGCCTCTTTACATATTTAGTTGCAATTTCTTTCATTTGAGGCCAATAAGAAAACCTATGTAAATGAGATATAGTTTTTCCTACCCCAAAATTCCCAGACATAAGAGAAATATGAGCTTCTTGTATCACATGGACTTGTTCACTCATAGGAATACATAACTTTGCAAGATGGTAAAGTTACTTTCCCTGTAGACAATAGTTATCTACCTATGCACCAAGGGTTAGATTTGTATATGCTTCTTTAAAATCTTTATTGATGTCATATTGTTCTATATAGCTATCATGAGATAAAGAAGCATTATTAAAAATAATAGAAGCAACAATAGGAGGTCTAGAAAGCATATCAACTACCTTGTTACTTGTACCCTTCTTATACTTGATTACCAAGTGAAACTGTTGTAGAAAACGCATCCACCTATAGTGTCGATATTGTTGCAATTTGGTCTATGCTTGAAGATACCATAAGGGTTGGTGATATGTATGTATAATGGTTTCCTTCCCTAAAAAGTAGTGCTTCTATTTCTTTACACTCTGCACTAATGCATACAACTCTTTATCATATGTAGGATAGTTAACAACATCTTGGTTTAAATGTTTCAGAGTGGTAACATATAGGCTTACGATATTGCATTAGCACTACACCCATGTCATATCCACTGAAATCTTTATTGATCTCAAAAGGCTGTTGAAGTTTTGAAAGTGATAATACTAGTGTGGTACTGATATTTCCTTTCAATGTGTCAAAAGATATTTGTTTCTTTCCTTCCCAGTGAAAAGTGTTCTTCACACTGGTTAAGGCATGCAAAGGAGCTACTATGAAGAATATTAGGAATGAATCTCCTCCAATACTAGACTGCAACTAATAATATTCAAACTTCAGTTACACTTTTTGGCTCAGGAAAATTTATAATTACATCAATCTTGGAAGGGTCAATTTTCAATTGTCCTCCTCTTACAATATGACCTAAGTATACAAGTGCAGTTTTTCCAAATTCACATTTAGAAAATTTTACATACAAATTCTCCCTTTTCAAAGTATCCAATAATTTATTTACGTGCCTCACATGATCATCCCATGTCCCGATAAAAACAAGAATGTTGTCTAAATATACAATCACAAAGTCATCTATGAAAGTCCTGAATACATCATTCATCACACGCATGAAAGTTGTATGAGCATTACAAAGCCCAAACAACATAACCAACCACTCAAACAATCCTTGTTGGTTTTAAAGGTAGTTTTCCATGCATCATGTTTTGTGACTCTGATTTGATGATATCCACTACACAAATACAACTTAGTGAAATAAACAACATTCTTCAATTGATTAAGTAAATCATCTATACGAGGAAGAGGGTATCGATTTTTCACCATGATTTTATTTAATGCCCGGTAATTGACACACATTCACCATGTTCCATCCTTATTTGGCACCATCACAATCGGAGAATCACAAGGAGATGAACTGGGCCTTATGACCCCTTGATCCAATAAGACCTGTACCTTCTTCTTGATCTCTGTCACCTACACAAATGACATCCTATACATGCCCACATTAGGCAAAGGATAATCCTAATGAAGATGTATCTCATGTTGGATTTCCCTCTTATGAGGTAATCCATCTAGTTCTTGAAAAATATCATCATACTTACAAACAATATCAATTAATTCCTTTCTATGAGATGGATCACACCCTTGGAAAGCGTCGGATTTCTCGACATATTTCTCTCTGAAAACCATGAGTACATATTGTTGATACTGATAGGGGGTTGAATCAGTATCAAGTACAATTTAAAAACTTTTTCAACTTATACTTAAACCATTCAATTATATACAATGATAAATGAACAATAGTATAAGAGTTACACCAATACACCACAATACACCATCCACAATATATGAGAAATAATCAATAGTTATTGTTCAAGGGAAGTAATGACTTCCAAAGGTAGCTACAAATTCCAAATATAAAAGGAGGGATAAACCTCCAAGATAAAGATAAAATCCTCCAATATCAAGAGAGGGTTGACCTCTCCATCTTTGCCCCTTCCTTCCACCCAAAAATATATGAGAGATAATAAAACTTTACATTAAATCATCACCATCAAGCAACCATTACATAGAACCTGATAATGATTCCTGAGACTTCTTCAACTTCTGCAATTATTAAATTCTTGGAATACTCTGATCCTATAGATAATATTACTCAATGTATTCTCTGAAACTGCTCCAAGTTTCATTCCTTCAATCCTCCCCAAAAAGAAGTTATAGAGAGAATGGTAGACCTTATTCAATTCTGGTTTATTCAAGAGAGAGAACTCGTACAAAATTCCCTATGCTCAATATTTAACATCAGATTATGAAACTCACACATAAGAAACTACAACCCATACTCTTTCCAATGAAATTTGTCTCACTTCATTTTGATTCTCCTTGAAAAATCTATGAATTTTTTACCCGGAACACCTTAGAACACATCACGAAAAGACTTAATCCTCACTTGAAATCCGACCTTCTTTACTTCAGATTTCCTCTGAAATTCGAGTTGTGTATGTAAAATGAATGTATAATGATATGTATTTATACCCTTTATGTCACTTCATTTTAACATTGGGCCGACTTGACACTTTCTTATTTTGTAATTCTTTTCTTATATTATCTTCAGGGCCGACCTGTACTTCCTTCTTCAATTCACTTTGTCATCTTCAAAAATTCATTTCTCCTCAACCATGAATATCCACGTGACGTGTACCTACCACCAGAAACAACATGATGTATACTATCCATCCATGGGTTTCGTGTCTAGATGTGAATTTTCCTTCATGTCCAAATACCTACATCAATATTGCGGTCCAAAACCAATGACTAGGGTTGACATCAATGACAACAACCAATCTTCCAACACATATCTCTTATTATTGTTTATGAGTCTTTTCATTTTTCCTGCAATAAAACGTGTGGTATTTACCCTTACGTTGTGATCTATAACAATATATTCCACTCCCCCCTTAGTAAGGTGTATTTATTATCATGTCGAAAGAAGACTACTTTTCTATCGTAAAGATAAGGACTTCCCAACACCATTCCACATATATCAAGTGGTACAACATCCAAAACAACTTCATCAATCAATTTTGAAGCAATAGCAAATATTATCCTACATTTTTTGGTGACATTATGTTTTTCTTTGTCGCATACCCAACCAAGAGGATAAGGTTTCAGATGTGGTTTCGTTTCAAGACCCATTTTCTTGACAAGTGCTTCAGATATTAAGCTTACTTGAGAATCCATATCAAATAATGTATCTATATTAGTATGTTTAGATACAACTCTGATGTTAAATGACTCATTAGTATTTCATTCATCAACATGAGATTCATCATTGGAACTAGAACTAGCATGAAGAGAATGTTTACCTTGTACTCCAACCGTTGTGATATTTCCTTCATCTCTTGAATCAAAACCAAGATCTTGTTGTACCATAGAAACAGTCATTGTCTTCCCCTTTCCACCAAACTATTTCAGTTTATTTTTTGGATGCATTTTCCAACAATGTTCTTCATTGTGATAGTTCTTCTTGCAATTCGTGCAATATGGTTTTCCTCCTTCTCTCGTTACTGTAGCAGTCTTGTTTTCCTTCCTTTTAAACTTCTTAAAAGTCTTCTCGGAAAATTGGAAGGTTTCTTTGTGGGATATTCTTGAACATTTTTCCCCTTGTTCTCTAGGTGAGTGGATTGCACACAAACTTCATCAAGACTAGTGGGGTTAAGCAAGAGAAAAGTATGTCGAATATCAATGTGAAGTGTGCCAATATACTTCATTAAAGTCTCATAAGAATCTAAAGGAATGTTCAATGCGAGAGATTTATTCCTAAATTCTTCTATGAAACATTGTACAATTTTTCATTTAATTTTCCTTAAAGTTTTCCATTCCATCATTGCTTTATGTAAATACACTAACGAACAAAATTGTTTCTTGATCTATGATTTAAACTCTAACCATGAGGAAAGAATATTACCACACTTACTTTTGTCCTGAATCTTTCTCTCCCACCATACGAGAGCAGTGCCTTCCAACCGAAGAGAAGCTAGTTTCACTTTAACTTCTTATTCATCAATATGCTAGACTCAGAAATACACTTCAACTTGTTGGATCCAATTATCTATATTTTTAGGATTAGCATATCCATTAAACATAGGTAAAGAAAATTTTACATCAAGCTTTAATAATGGTTTCTTAGAAGAGGCTTTATGTTTAGAATGATGAGAATGATGAGAATTCTCAAAGGAAGAAGAACTAGAACTCGAAGTTGAAGATGGAGGCTCAGGAGGATCTCCTCTGGCCCCTTGGTTTACCAAAGAATCATCATCTGCATGTGCTTCATTTTTATTCCCCTTCTTCTTCATCCTCTTCTCATAATCTCCATACATCTGCTCGACCATTTTTGACATGTGATACAAGACCATGTGAAAGTTTTTCTCATGCTCATCACACTTTTCCTCTTCTGTCATTTTCTTCCTTCTGGATACATGATGAACTTTAGGATTGCAATTATTTATAGTTCCTTCACCCTACTTATGCTTAGACCTAGTAAGAATTCACACTCAAAAATTCATGTCAAAAATCACTGCTCTGATAACAACATGATTGGAGATATTTTTATCGTGACTTGTAAAGAATTGTATTAAATGAGAATAAATTAATGTGAACCATTAAAGAAGGGGAAACTTATAAATGAAGAGACATAAGAATCAAATATGAAAAAAAAACTTGATAACGAAGTTCGTCCCTGGTGGACTATGTCTCCAGGTCCTTTTCTCAAATGGGTAAGCTATTTTATTAACTCAACAAAAGAATTTTGAAAATACATGAATGTACGTCATTATGAAATAAAGCTGCAGAAATAATGCTCAAATCAGAAACAAACATCACCATTGGATTCATGGCATCAAATTACCCAAAAATTATTGTCTCCACGCTCTGATCCGACTCTAGCACATCTAGGCCCAAGAAAAATCCTGTCTCGGTTTTTGTGCCCACTGCAACCTACAATAATGACATAAATTGTCTCAAAATCCATGTTGTATTGTACAGTATGGTCGTGCAAAATGAATTCTTAAATATTAAACAAGGAAGATATACCAAGGCACACCCCTTGGCGTGTTGGTTAGAGAGAAGTTTTAAAGGCTTTGTTCTGGGCAGAAGTTCCGGGGTCGAACCCACCGGACTCCATTTTTGGTAGTGGTTACATACATGTTTATCCATAGTAAATCCACTAACGATTGTTGTATATTTGGAGTGGTCCACCATATTTGGTGGACCTGCCAATTCTTTTTTTAAAACAAAATTCATTCACGAGCTAACATTGGGCATTCTTGAGATGCCACATTGCACCCCATGATTGGGCCATCTGGTGCATGCTAATTCACCTTCTCACATGCTCATGTGGCTCACCCTGTCACCATCGTAATTCCATGTGGAACTCCCTGGGTTGTGCCATGTGGTGTCTCCTAGGGGTGCCATGTGGCACTTTCCTATTGGTCCATATGGACCTTTCAAAAGTCCACTGGTGGGTTACACATGGAATCCTGTGGTGATTCCACATGGCGTGATGACATCATCATCCATACAATGATGTCACCCTTCTATGTCATCTGCTGATGTCAAAAGTATGGACGATGATGTGTCCCTTGTTGACTGGTCCTAGTTGATTGCATCTTTGACCACAAATATATTTCAAAATGTAACTTTTTTTGACGAGTTGTTTGTGCCGTTAGAAAGATTGCGACACACTCTTTGTGATCGTGTCATTTTCACTGAGTTTTGGGAACTTTGATTTTTTTCCCTTTCTCTATCTGTTGAAGCCATTTTGAGATTTTTGAGCTGCCTCTGTGAGTTTTGAGTTATTCTTAGACTTCTCTGGATCCTTTTTGGATCACCCCCTTTTTGACTCAACCATCAAAAAATCCTCTTGGAAGGAGTTTTTGGATAATCTAGAAGGAAAGATAACTTCTTGGACCTTCAGATCATTGAACCTTCCTAGCATATTAGTGATACTTAAGGTTGTCAACCAATCCCTACCCCTTTATCTATTATCCGTTCTTGCAACACCTAAATGGGTTCTTAAATATATACGCAATTTTCAACATTCTTTTCTCTAGGGAGGAAACAAGAATCATCACAAGTGGGCCCTGGTTAAATGGAAAACCGTATGCCTCCCAAAGTGGGGGGTGGGGGCCTGGGGCTACGGGACCCAGAATTAAACAATGAGGTGCACTGTGAAAAGTTTTGGTGGAATTGCATAGCTAAGAACTCGAATCCCTAGGAAAAAATGTGGAACACTAAATATGCCAGGGAATGGCCAACAACACATCTTATACAATATGATATGGATCCTCTTGGGTCTCTGATCTAGAAGGAAGCCAACTGTCAAAGAGCCTTGGTCTGACAACATAGATTTGGGGTGGTGAGAGAGGGAGATCATACAAATTTATGGCATGAATCATGGCATCAATTACCCAGACTGAACAACCAATTTGACTTCCCCAAGCTCCAAGATCTTATGAAGTAGATAGACAAGTCTGTAGTAAAGGACTTCTGGCTGGAAACTACCTCTTCCTCTTTCAAAGAGTGGAAGGAGCCTAGAATTTGGGGCTATATAGGAAGGGATGAGAATAGAGAATCAATATGGAAGGAACTTTAGAAGAGGTAAATTCAAATAAAACAAGGCCCACATATCATAATATGTGGCATAGGCCGAAAGGAACCTTTACAATCAAAGAGGAATATATCATAAGGACACAAAGTCCTGAAGGTCATCCATCTACCCATTGGAAGAAAGTATGGGAATTCAACTATTGGCCAAAAATATCGACTTTTCTTTGGTTTCTCTCCAGCAAGAGGATCCTTACTTGGGATACTATTGTAAAAGAGGCCTCCAAGGATGCTCCTATTGTGTCTTGTGTGGTTGATTTTTTGAAACCATTGATCATATTATTGACACTTTCAAACTTTCTAGTAACTTATGGGACAAAATTACAATGAAATGCAAAAGATATAGCACTTTAAGAGGGAATATTGTTTAGAACACCTAACTTTGGGAGGAAAACCCCTTTAAAAGTGATCTTCTGAACAAACAGTGGAAACTCATTTCAAGGTTTGTGGTCTAGGCTATCTGGAAGGAGCATAATTTGAGAATATTTGAAGGCACATGCAATAATGAATCAGAAGTCTGGAACAATCTTCAAAAACAAATTCAAGAGACCCTTTCTCTAACTACTTGGGCCAACTAGGATATTCCTATTTTGCAAATGGCACATAGCATTTGGAATAGTCGGGGCTTCTCCATGCCAACACACTTTCCTAACTCCATTCCTCAAAGAATTCACACAGAAAGTTTAGAAAGATGGAGCGCCCCACACCAGGTTTTCTTTAAGATTAATTTTGATGGAGCCTCGAAAGGAAATCCGGGTCCAACTTGTTTTTAGGGGGCCTTCAGAGACTCCTATGGGGAAATTATTTGGGCCTTCTTTGGAGCCATAGGTCATGATAGTAAAAATGAGGTCGAATTGGATGGACTAATAAAAGAGGTCCTGATATCTAGTAGGCATAAAATCCTCCCTCTAGCAGTTGAGGGGGACTCTCAGATTATTATATCCCTAGCATCATGCTTGCAAAATAGTTCTTGTGATTCCAAGTTATCACCTAGCTGGAGGCTCGAACAAGATTTATAATGTATGGAAAATATCTTATCCCAAGAAAACACCCTCACCTTCCAGCATGTCCGAAGAAAGGATAATTCTATAGTTGATCTCCTAGCTAATGAAGGAGTAGTTTGTAATCCTCCTCTACAGGAGGGAGACCTACAATATCTGACTCTGGAGATCCTTGCAAGTGACTGCGAGAAAAATTCTACCAAGGACATTTACAACCCAGATGCGGGTGTTTAAAATAGATGAAAATCTCAACGGGATGGAGAATTGTTTCTCATGGGGTCCCTTTGTGTTAGCGAGGGGTTCTTGAGTTAATGATGGGGTCGGGATGGGTGTCCATGGGAGAAGTGGAGCAGGAGAATATTCTATGGAAGCCCCAAGAGCTGTGGTGCATGCAATTATAGATTTTTAGAAAGAGGGGAACCATGCTACCTTGGCATCAGAACCACTTCTTATGAAGAAAATATGGAAAGAATATGGGGAGGGCGCCTCACAGGGGCACAAGATCGATCCACTCACGATGAAGTGGTCAACTCCAGATTATGAGGATGTTGAATTGGAGGGATTCTTGATTGTGGTGGAATGACCAGACTCACCCAATGAATACCCCCAAGCTTAAGAAGCTCACTACGGTTCCTAATTATTTTTATGATTTTCAGCTATTTTGGTTTACTGTGTTAATATGTATTTTAAATTTCTCATCTTTTAGTTCCAATGTTAGTAGACAATGTATGAAAACTAGTTACACCTGGTTTCCCTATGTAGGGAAGGCCTTAATTTTTTATTATCATAGTTCATTCAACCTTTTTGTGTGCTTGGGATGGTGGTCACACTATCTCAGAACACCTTAGGAGGTTGATAGACATGTATATTTTTATTTTTTTTTTTATTTCCGGTTAATAGAAAGTCAACATCTTTACAAAAAAAAAAGTCTTATGTGCTAATTGGGTTCCATTCTTTTTTCTTATCTGCAACTAAACAATTGAAAATCAATATTTCATATGATCATTAAATTTGATGTACATAAAAGAATAAATGAATAATCACATACATCTGATGCACATTGTTGTTGCGATACCTCCTCTTATGATGCAATTATGTTTATTTCTCTTACCATATTCTTGTACACTTTTTGGGACATCCCTACTGACATGTATTGACTTTCCCTTCATTTATCACTTGGAATTTTCATAATCTTCCTAAAAATTGAAAAATTACAATAATTTTTTTTAAATGGACACGAAAGTAAATATAGAAAAACAAATTAATTTGGTAATTATTGGAACATACTACGGAAAAACGTGTCTAGTAATAATGTTAAGAACCAAACATCAATATAGCATAGAAAAACCTCAGGAAAAGAACTCAACGCCTTGAAAAAGAGATAATTTTAGATAATGAGCTTCTTCTAGGGGGAAACCTCCTTTTACCCCACTTAAATGTTCAAGTACAAGATGATTCAAAATGAAAATGTCTCCTTGGTATATATAGGAGACTAGGAGGTATAATTACAAC
>JZKD02S1620998.1:67044-89598 GCA_000966675.3 Picea glauca
AGGAGACTAGGAGGTATAATTACAACTAATGGCCTAAAGTTGACATAAATAAAATAACATTACTAATATAATATGCCCTAATTAAGGGGTAATGAGCCAATATTAGGGCTTAACAAATAATACTTTTACACTAATTATTTTTTGTTATTGTAAGTTTTTCTCTTGAAAGTCGCACGGGTCTCATTGACCATGGCTTCAAAAACACTTCTTGTAGTTTACGTATAACTTGATTCTTGGAGTCACTAGATTTATTTTTTTATTATAAGTGGAAACTATGTCTATAATTTCTTTTTATTATGTCCCTCAAATCTATGTAAAACAATTTTCCCCTCTTATTAACTTCAAGCACTAGTTCAAATGAATTGATGACCAATCTATCACCATCATTTACATCCTTAAGAATTTTGTCCTCTCAGGACGAAATTCCAATCTCTTGCTATCGATCCCTACATAACATTAAAAAATGTGAATTCAAGTGTTTAAAACTTGTTAGTGATTAATTTAAAGAAATTTCTATTTAGTTAAAAGTCAAAGAAAAAATTCATGTTGATTACCTTTTGAACCACCTGTTTCCTCCCTTTGCAACAATTCCATAAAGATTTTATGTTATTTTTCACTCAAATTGCAAACAATCTTATCTAGTTTCTTTATGTTCTTTCTATACATGATACACATTAAGCAATACACATCATTAATATAAACTTACAAATATTTTAAATATATTAAATTTTTAATAAAACTTAAAGAACTTGCCTCCCTTTCTTGTTGGGATGAGCTACCATCATGTTTGTCACAATAAGATGTTTTCCTTGAAATTCTATTGGCCATATTGTATCAAATCACAAGCACGAGTTATCAAAAATAGAAATTATGTATTTTTATACAATCTAGTATTTCAGTGTGCTTCATTAGAAAGAACACCCAAATGCGTCAATCATATATACTCACTGATGCATACTATTAGTCATTGTGCACCACTAACCTGTAATCATATGATCCTAAAATCAATATCATTTACATTTTTGGCTAATCAATGTTTTTGACAGATATATGTATCTCGGTGTGCTTTTATGTAAAGTGAGGATCGGGGCATTACCTGTGTACAATGCACCTTAGTGTGATTTTCCTGTACAATGCGCACTACGTACCATGGAAACATTTTTTGATAAAATCACTAATAATGACATGGTTTGGAATCTGATGCAATGAGTGGTACCATTTCAATGGATATTGAACACTCCATATACAACTAAATAAACCCTATAAAAATCTATTTCCTAAAAAAAATATGCATAAAAATTATAGAGAGGGGAACCAAAAGAAACAACAAGAAAGATAGGAATTCCAATCCTAAAGGTAGATATCAAACTCTTTTATTTATTTTTTAACATGCATTGAAAATATTTTGAATAAAATAGAGAAAGATTGAGATAAGTAGAATTAAATCACATACCTGAAAATCATCTCTGTAGATTTGAATGTGCCCTATGGATCTGTTCCAAATTTGGATCTTCCATAAAATATTTCCACTCCAAATTATTTGGTGGTTAATCTCTCTTCCACAATTATTACATCTAAATTCTTCTAAAATAATGAAACAATGAATAATATTTTAATTTATAAACAAATACATTTCAAAAAATGAAGTTCCTGCTCTTTTTTTTCGTTGTGATTTTTCACTTTATATATTGTATCGATGTGCTACAAAGCACACAGATACACTTTGTATATAAAAACACTTAGTAAACTATATATTTAAAAAAATAATTTTTTTGTTAACTCAGTGTGCCAGATAGATTAATGTATCCCATTGTGTATATACTTAAACACACACTGATATCAAATTTATTGAAAAAATAGAGATGCAAACTTTCAAAATTAAAATTTATGCATATTTTTCTTTGCGGAGGCTCTGACGTAGGTCACGGTTTAGTGAGTTTCATATTGTATCCCACTAGCTTGTTCTCTATATACAAATGAACCAATAAATTTTAATATCATATTCGTGCATGTATTGATGATGTTTTGGCTCAAACGTAGGGAAAAGAAGGTTATAATATCAAATGGTAAATTCTTCTGATTCCATCTCATTCCATATTGTTTCAATTTTGTCAACTTCTCCCCCACCCCTTGAAGCAATTTTAGATTTTATTTATAATTCATTTATATGATTGAATTTATTTCATTTATGTTTGTGCATTTGAATGATTTATCATTGAATTTTTTAGAATTATAATTCAGGATCTAATTCGAATGTGCAAGATATTCCACTAGTGCAAAAATGCCACAAGATATTATGAGGAGAAATATATTGTAGGAAAATATTTGATGAAAATGGGTAGTTTCTTTTCTCTGCCAATTATAACATGCCATATTTCATAAACCTATAGCCTCAGTCAATGGTATTACATCGTGAATTGGATATCTTTTATCACATGCCAATAGTATGTGGTTGTTCAAAATTTAAAGGGTTGAAGAAGAACCCTCTATGTGTCACATTGTCTCATTATATTAATGATAGAATACCTAAATTTGATGGTCTAATACCTACCACTTGTTGATGTTTTGGTAGTTGTGGGAGGATATTTCCCTCCTAGATGACCTTTATTATATGTGTAGAATATTATGGAAGCAAGAGATCCATTGGACAAATGTTGAAATACCCTAGAAGAGAAGTCAACCCAGAAGAATAAAGTATAATGAAAAGACACCTTCCCAGAAGAGAAGTCATCCCAACTGGAAGGACAAGAAGAATGTAAATAAGGAGGTGCCTTAGCTCATTTTTTCACTCACACAGACACTCCTAGCTAAATAGAATCAAGGCACAAGTTTGGAGGAGGCGATGCAGTAGCTGCAGCTGTGCAGTTTATTATTTCTCAGTCTTTTGGTATTTCTCTCTTATGCGCTACTACTTGAGGAGGTACGATACATTTGTATAATGTTGTTTCTACAGCTGGGGTGGTATTCCTGGTTAAGTTAGAACTTATGATATGGTTTATCTGATTGAACTTTCTTTGTGAATGGAATCTATCTATCTAAGAAAGGTTCTTGGGTTTTTCCCCCATTTGGGATTTTTCGAGTATAAATCCCTTATGTTATTTTTTGTATTTTGTTTATGTTGATATTACTTAGTACATGATATATATGTTAATGATAACGAAGTAAAATAACATTAGTAACACTAATTCTCCGTACATAAGGAAAATCCAACATGGAATCATAGTTGGTTATCCTCAGAACAATTTAACCAGTGGAAGGAAGATCGATACAGCGACACCTTGCAACACCTGGAAATTGCAATAACTTGTCAAGATCGTTTAGAAATTTCCCAACGAAGTTGGGAATAATTTTTGTAGAGAGCAGTGCACCCTAACCTATATCACCCCCTCAAACCCTCAACATGCAATTTGGTGAATTCTGAAAGATCGAGGTTTTTTAGTGCTAGGGTTTCTATCGGAGAAAATGTCAACCAGTATGAGACTTGAGGATAGATTGGATGGAGTAGATAAATTCAGATATTGGAAGCATAGAACACAATTCATTCTAGAAGAGAATGAATTTTCGATCATGTCAATAAGATGCTTCCAGAACCCAAAGACGAAGAAGCAAAGGAAAAAATCAAGAAGAATGAGGTCAAGGCCAAGAGTATCTTGACTGACTCAATCAAGGATCATATGATACCCAATGTATCAGAACTAAATACTGCAAAATATATGTTTGATACCCTAACCAGAATCCATGAAAGAAAGAACACCAGTTGGAAGCTTACCCTACAAAAGCAGCTTAGAAATGTGACTATAAACAAGTCAGAGATGATAGCCAACTTCTTTACAAGGATCTTGCAAATCAAAGACCAGTTTGCAGCCATTGGAGATCTAGTAGAATATGTTGAAATAGTAACCACTACGCTAAATGGTTTCCCTCCCTCTTGAGACCCATTTTTCCAAGGCATTTATGAAACAAGGAAGTTACCTGAGTTTGACAAGTTATGGGCAGATTTCTCTCAAGAGGAATCTATATTGATCTGAAAGAAACAAAAGGTAGATGATGAGGAAAACCAAGCACTTGTAGCACAAGTGAATAAGAGAAAGGAAAGAGAATAAGGAATTCCAAGGAGGTCTAAGAAGCCACGTCATAAGAGGGAGGTGTCAAAGGTTCAATGCTTCAATTGTAGGAAGATGGGGCATTATGCCACAAAATGTCCTCACAAACATGAGAAATAAAAGGAGAGGAATAAACATCATTCACATGCATATTAAGATGAAGATAACTCAAAGGAATCAAGGGATGAAGAATTTGTCTTTTAGACAATGGTGTTTTCATATGAATTATAGAAGGAAACTCAAGTAGGACAACAACACCAAACTCTAGGTTTGCATATCAGTTACCATGGAAATTTTGTTCTTGTCTCTTGTTCCGGGAATGCCACATGTGATAACTCTGAGAAGGATCTATGATGATGGATGTAGAAGGAAACTATTTAGACAATCTCTAGTCGAGACATAGAACTGTGTACATGAACATACACATCCATGTGAAGTAGAAGAAGAAGAAGAGTATCTCTTATGGATATTGATTGTGAGGATCATAAGGCTCCAAATATGATCGTATAGTTAATTTTGTTGGATTACTGAGAGGGGGGGTGGGGGTGAATCATTAATAGAGAAATTTAATCCTTTTTAACCATATAATATGAGTGTTATATCAATGTAGCATTATCATCCAATAACTATAGAGTAAATAAGCAATGAACAAATGAACAATCATACACATACACAGTACACCAGTGTTTTAAGTGGAAACCCAAAGCGAGATAAAAACACATAATGATTTTTCTTATATGTATTGAAGAATTACATTCATTGGAAGCACCAACTTCCTTTATTTTCCAGGTGCAACTAGAAGGAGGCTCCAGCCCCCTAGTTTCTCAAGATACAACCGGAGGTAAGCTCCAACTCCCCAATTCTCTGGCTACAACTAGAAGGAGGATACAACCCCCTATGTTCTCTGACTACAACTGAAAGGTGGCTATAATCACCTATCCTTTCCCCGTCCAACCATCTTGATGTAGAAGTAGAATAATGGAACCACTATCACACTATAACTATGAGATATACCACTATACAACTGTATCAACCTGTACCACTGACCCGCAACCAACCTGTACAACTTCCATGTAATCAATTTGTACCTGAACTGAATATGTGTCAATAAAATACATCAGGTACATGACATGTAGTGTTGTAGTATGAGTATGTACACACCCTTTATGTTATGCAACCCGCGTATGTACGTGACCAAGCTGTTGTGTAGCTTGTGTATGCCTTCTGAGAACTAGGGTTTTCTTTCTCTTGAAAACCTTTGACCCTCTGTAACCTTTTCACATAGATCTGCAACTTGTCATTGTATCCATACTGTAACTGTACCCTATGATTTCATATTCATACATAAAATTTACCCAAAGAATATATATCTTTCTCTAGTCAAATGCCATATAGGTGTGGTAATCATGAACAATTATAATAACCCTCACATGATCTAGTCATCAAACCCTTTATGATATTCATCCTCTCAATACATAAACCACTTCACAAATACAATATCTCAACCATGTACCACAAAAACCCTTAGCCATATGACAAGAAATACAAGATGTGCCTCAACAAGAAGTATCAATGATAAATATACCAACAATGTATATTTGTAGATCTGAGTTATAGAGGAGATCCCATGCATCCACTAGTCTCTCTAGGGAGAATTCTCAAATATCCATAACCATTTCTCATGCATACATCGAAATCCAACATTCATATAAATAAGACATACCTTTTGAACCAATGGATAGATTTGATGTATTTGAGAACTATAGACCTTCATGGGAGCTTGATCTCAGAATATAGAATCTCTTCATATTCATCTCTTCAAGTTTCCATGGATTTACCAACATGTACGCACCCTAATACATTGCTAGTATGCGTACACATGCACCCTAATACACTATCATCCCGCGTATGCCTCAATATGTATGCACCCTAATACCTTGTCAGCTCACGTACACATTATAAACTAGGGTTTTTTAGTATTCGTTGTAATTCTGAAACTTTTTCTGTCAACCCTTCGTACTACCTGATACTTTCGCAACTTCAGATGTATCAATGGTTACTTACAATAAGCCTTACAAAACAAACGATATTCAATGTGTTCAAGTGTGATTAAATGAGAGAGTCTTGTCTCTTATTTATACTTTCATGTAGAATCCCACTTTCCTTATTTTAGGGAGTTCTCCATTAACATTATTATTTAAATAATTTCTTTTGCAAACACTTTGACTTTTTGGGGATTCTAGATGACTTATGAGGCTCTTCCATTTTCAAATTTCCATAACTCTCTAACCATGAGGATTTATGTGACGTTCCACATACCACTGGAAATGGCATGTCAAGCACTATCCATATAGAATAGTTTCCTTGAAAAATTCACCGACCTTCATCTCATTATTCCACAATTAAGCATGGGTTATCTAACCATACTTCTAGAATAAATCAATCCAAAAAGTGTCTTCCCATGAGGGCTTTCACCATAAGGGGACAACTTTGGAGTTCATCCATTTGTACTTCTTATCAACCATGACATGACAATAATGAGTCATATTTACATAAAAAGAACTTGGGTCCATTACCCAAACCTTTATGTTATCAGGATTTTCTACCAGACTTACTTCAAGGGTTGACATCAATGACAACCAAAATTAATAAAAAAATCCCCCTTTGGCATTAATGGAAACACTCTGATGCAATATTGAAATCATCTCATGCAATACTGAATTCATATCACTCATGCTCCCCCTGGAACCATGCATCTGTCCTCTTCATTTGATAAATCTCTCCCTCTTTGTCATCGATGGAAAATGTATCTTTCCATCTGGGGTTGCTCCCCCTAACTAAATTGTCCTCTTTATGGTGTTTCCTCATGTACATATAAGACATATAACATAAGCATTCAAAAACATTCATTTTAGAGTAGAAATAACTCTGCGTCTCTGGCGAAGATACTCAAAGGCTTCTCTTGGAAGTGGTTTTGTAAAGATGTTTGCCACTTGTTCTTTTGTTCCCACATACTCAACTATGATGTTCTTTTCTGCAACCTGGTCCTATAGAAAGTGATAATTGATTGGAATGTGCTTCGTCTTGGAGTGCATCACTAGGTTATTTGAGATACTAATAGTGATTGTATTATCACAATAGATTGGAATGAGCTCATCATACTCAACCTGCATATATGTCAGAGTTTGTTTCATCCAAAGAACTTATGTACAACATGTTGTTGCTGCAATATACTCTGCCTCGCCTATAGATGAAGATACTGATGATTGTGTATTTCTTATCCATGATACTAAACACTCACCCAAGTAGAAGGTTTCTCCACTGGTGCTTCTTCGATCATCAATACAACTTTCCCAATCTGCATCTATGTAGGCAATAAGTGATATATCCTTTCCTTTTGGATACCATAATCCAAACTATTTTGTTCCTTTGAGATATCTGAAAATCCTCTTCACTACTAATACATGTGATTCCTTTGGTGTTTCTTGAAATTGTGCCACTTGTCCAACTACCTTCATTACATATGGTATTGATGTCGTCACATATAGTAGGCTACCAATCATTGACCTTTATTGCCTCTGATCTGTAGACTTTTAATCATCATCTTTTCTCAACTTGCAACTAGTTTGCATGGGAGTTATAATTGATTTGTAATCTTCCATTCCGAACCTCTTTAGCATTTCTATGATATTCTTGGTTTGAGAAATAAAAATTCCTTGGTTGTTTTGACGTATATGAATTCCGAAAAATAAGGATAGTTCTCCAAGTAATGACATTTCAAATTCATTCTGCATATCCTTTGCAAATGTTTGGCTTAACTTGTCATCATCACTACCAAAAATAATATCATCAACATAAAATTCAATTAATAAAATACTATCTTGACTTACCTTGATGTAGAGGTTGTTGTCTTCACTTCCTTTTCTAAACCCTACCTACTGTAAATATTTATCTATTCTATACTACCATGCTCTAGGATCCCGTTTTAGACCATACAATGCCTTATTTAATTTACACACATAATCTGTGTTCTATGACAACTAAAATCCTTCTGGTTGTTCAATGTAGACTTCTTCTTCAATTTCCCCATTCAGAAAAACTAATTTTATGTCCATCTGATACACTTTAATATTTTTGGAGCATGCATAAGCTATAAGCAATCAGATTGCTTCCATTCTGCCAACTTGGAAAAATGTCTCTTCAAAGTCGATTCCTTCAACCTGTGCATATACTTTACATACCAATATAGCTTTGTTCCTTGTAACCTGTCCATCTTCATTCAATTTATTATTTGAGAGATATTTGTGTCTCTTTACGAGGAAAATTTTAGGTGGCGGAAATTATTAGTGACGCCTAGAGTGTTCATTCATTGTATAAATATATGAGAAAGTTCAGAGCCAAGAGATCCAAAAAATGGAGAGGAGAATTTTTATCCTTTCTCTTTTGTATATTAGTTATTTTGTAAACTTTTATTCTTTTCAAATGGAGTAACAGATAGTTGGAATCTTTGGGAGAATGGACAAGTATTTTCAAATAAGAATATGGAATTCCAGGTTTCTTAATGGATTTTGTCTTGTGAGTAAAATGGTTTTATTTTCATTATAATATCTTCATATTCTTTGAATAATTGATTATGCATTGTTTTAAATTAGTTTTAGTCTTTTTTATCAATACATGGTTAATTGCTATCATTTATGTATTAATTTTTTTATTTTTTTTTTAATCTTAAAGAGTTTATTATCCCAAAAAAATCTTCCAGGACTACAATATGGGCATTTGATTTTGAGAAAGAATATGGGAAAGTAATTCATATTTTGATTTAGACTTGTGTTATACTTATTCCATTTCGTTCTTTCATTATTGTTGTATTATGAGAATATTATTATGGTTGATTTTATCTTTAGTTTGTCATCATATGGTGTTTTCATATTGTTAAATGTTATATGTTGTCCATAATTTCTAATTCTAGTTTTTATGTGTGGTTGATCTATCATTTGATCATTTTTGAATTTATTATTAATGTTAAATGTTGGATAACATCAATATTTAGATCTGTGTTTTCTCTCATTCTTAAATATTGATCATCCTAAGATCACATGATTTTTAATTAGATGTCTTTTTGTTGTTATTAATTTATTCCAATATCAAATACTTCTTTGAATGTATTATGGAAGTGCTAGTATTGTTCTATTATATGTTTCCCTTAACAACGGTATAGGTAGGAGATCATACAATACAGGAAGATAAACTCAGTTGACTGATCAATTAGAGGTTAGTAGATGCATTCTTTTATTTTATTTAGAGTTGTTTATGAATGAAACAATGATTACATTAATTAGCTTTGACTGTTTTTGTGTCACTATTTCAATTGTATTCATTTAGTATTTATTTGTTTGATATCTTTAAAGAAAAACACAAAAAAGAAGTGTTTTTCATATTTGATTCAGAAACTTTATCAAACACTCATTTTCGCAAGATTTCATGCAAAACTTGTAAACTGTATATAAAATGTTCATAATAATTTGAATATTCACATTCTTAGATAAATATTTGTAATTATTGTGTTGATTGTTAGAATATTTTCTTTAGTTATTTTATTCATTGTTCTATATTTAGGACCCTAGTTGGCTAGCATGGCCATTAAACCCATCATAATAGGTCACATGAAATGGCTTGGGTTAATTAGACAACCCTGGACTAGGTCTATCCTTCTAGTTGATGGTGTGTCACTTACGCTCATCAACAAATGGCGCTAGAAGGAGGTCCAAGGTAAATTTAATGATTAAATGTTTTACCCCTCAGCCTGTCATAATTCTAGATTTATAAACTTTTCTTCTGTGTCATCTTGAAATGCACTAGAAGGCAAGCCAGACTAACAAGCTAGCCTTGCAGGAGTCTTTGTTTTGAATACATTTAATTCCACATGGCTGCTCAAATCATTGTGTTGGAACATGCTTTCCACTTCTCATTACCTGATATTCCCATCGAGACAGTCTCTCGCTTGTCCAAACTCACCTTTGATGGTGGGGGGAATGTATTTGCTAAGGACCATATTAACAAGTTTTGGTGTAAATGCATCAAACATGATATTTCTGATTTAAAGGTTTTATGCAGATTGTTTTCTTTTACTTTTAGGGGTCGGATTAAACATTGGTTTGAGTCTTTTCCCACATATCACATTATTGATTGGTTTCAATTTGTAGATGAATTTTTAGATGCTTTTGAAAACTATGATTACAATCAATTATGTGAAGAATTTCAGACTTTACTAATCAACAAAAATTCATCTTCAAAAGGCTTTTCAATAAGAATCCATCATGTTCTCTGTAAATTTAATCTTGATGACATGTCATTTGTACTAAATCTCCTCTATGATGCTTGCATTCCTTTCATCCATCTATATTCAATCGAAAATGATGAATCAATTACACATCCTATCACTCAATTGCGAGAAGAATTTTGTTTACAGGATGAAAGGAATCCATCCAAAAATTTTCAACAAGAAAGTGAGGTAGAATCTATTGAAAAGGTTTTTACTCACAATCAAACTAGTTTTTCCTCTGAAGCATTGTATATTCAGTCCTCGACCATCATGGAAGAATATTTGATGTTGGTTCAAGATTAATGTCCATATTCTTCTAACCCTTGCTCTAATCAATACTTAAATTCAATTATTGAAGAACACTTATGTGAAGAAAACGATCTTAAGCATTCTAACATTCCAATGAAACTGATTAGAGATGTAGATCTGCAATTGGAAGAAGAAACCTTAAACCCTCATATACAAATCATACCTTATCCACAAGAAAGATCAGATGTTTCTTGTGAAAGTTTTGAATTATCTATAATACATGAGACAAATTTAGATGATCATATTATGTTGAAGAATTTATCACCAAAACAGAGTGAAAGTTTTAAGAAAAGTAAAGAGGAATGTCTTGAGAATACCATTGTTAAATATCATAGCTCAAGATATTCTTTTCATGTGTTCATTTTTTATTCCTTTTACTCTTTATATCCTGATCTCTTCTTATATTCCGGTGGACTTGATACTTTACCCACAGTATCTTACTCTTTGCCATCACAATCAAATCTTTTCGATATGCCAAAATTTGGTGAAATTAATTCCAAACATAACATTTATGAAGTTGGATTTGATGCTCTTTCACTTTCGTCACTCTCATGGAAAAATGACATGTTTCAACATGATTTTACACGATTTATTGTTGAAAACGACAATGCACTTATTCTTATGGAAATCAATTTTTCTATTCATTCTTTGATTAGTTCGAATTTTAATGTTTATGCTTCACATTTTGAAACAATCAATATCATCAAAGGAAGCATTCAAACCAATAATATAATTGATGTCATGAATCCTCTTATGATGTGTTCTCCATTGATATATCCATTTCATCAAATTCATAGTTTTCATCCTAATTTTTATGACAGGATCTTAGAATGGCTTGAAGATTTGTATCTAAAAATCTTCATAAAACAGATAAAGTTGTGCTTGCTTTGCTTCTACCTAAATATCTAAGAATTAAGCATGACATGATTTTTTTAGATCCTCCGGGTGAAGAAATGGATGAACACTTGGAGAATTGTCAAGAGGATGGGTCACTTTGGCCTTGGTTGATGGTTATGTCAGGTCCCCATAATATTGACTAGTTTTCCAAACTTACTTACACTCTTCCATGCCATTATGACCCATATCATGACCAAATTGTAGAATGGTTGGAGGATTCATACATAAAGAAGTTTCAAAAGAATGGTAAGGTCATGCTTGTTTTGTTTTTAAAAGAGTATATAGGAGGTAAGAATGACATATTTCTTTTGTGTCTGCAAATACTACATTCTTTTATTCTGATTTTTGACTTTCTATGCCTTGCAGGATTGAAGATGCTCTTGTGGCTGCATTGGAAATGCGATTTTACTTTGTCTTTTGATCTATTTAGTAGTTTAGAGTAGGTTTAGGATTAGATTTCCTTTAGTTTTATTTCTCAATATTTCTTTGTGTAATAATGCAGTTATAAACACAAGTGGGTACACCAATAGAACCATAATATGAATGTTGTCAGGGAAGTCCACTTTAAATCTTTTTCTCTCTGCTTTTCGTTGAATATTTATTTTCGAAAACACAGTATCATCATGAAAATTTTAAATGGAAAGTAAAGAGATAAGTAAATTTGAACTATCAATTCAACCCTGACCTAAGGTGCCATGAGTAGGACTGCACTCATCTTAATAAGGATTTTTCTATTTTCTTTTTGTCTCTTTTATTTTTAATAATAATGTTTGGTCAAAGTAGCATCTCATGCATCACTATTTTAAGAAGAGAACTTTCTCACATATGATATTTTATATGATTTAGTTCTTCCTTTATTTTACAGTGAGATGCTAGTGGATCCAAAAGCTCAATCTTATCTTTGGCCAAAATCATTTCCTGAAAAGATTTCTTTTGTTGTTTTGATTTTGTGTACTTCTAATTTTGAATCCCATTAATAAAATCTGATTTGGTTTGTTGTGTGTTTTTTGTTTTCTTTGATTGCTTTGAATGAGTTTTCTTCTTATTTTTATTTTTGAATCAATATATTTCTGATCAAAGAGTTATTGTCCAATGAAGCATTTATTTTAAGACTTGTGTTTTTCAAGAAAATTGAAATAGTCCAAAGAGGTCCTGATATTAAGATATAGCTCAGACAATTGATTTTTAAGTCAATTGTCACTTTCATTTTGTCCTCAAATTGTCTTTTCCAGTGTATTACACGAGATATATGGTTTAAATCTTTGAGAATTACGATGATATTTAAATTTTTTACGCCATCCATATTCTTAAGGAATCACTTTTAAGTTCTTCCCCATTCTCTAGATGATTTCGTAAAGGAAATATAAAATATCTAAACCATGATAAAACTTCCAGTTTGAAAGCAAATAAATAACAAGATCAACTATTCACCTATATTGCAATTAACCTCCAGTATCACCCTGCTCTCTTTGTCATCAAGAAATCTATTTAATTGTATTATTATTTAAAAGTGGCATAAGATATTTGGAAGAACTTAAGTGTGGGAAGTGTTTGTAAACCCGTAGGGGTACTGAACAAGCTCGTCGATAGAGTGATGCAGACCCCCTACCTCAGCAGGGTCCACTGACCTCCTAGTCTCTGGATCGCTCTCTTCCCTAAGATGAAATGGCTCTTTGAGCTCCTTGTGGAACCCTTTGAATGAATCCACAGGTCCCTTTTTATCTGGTGACCTAGAGCTATGACCCAAGGTGTAAACAACACACCTTTCACGTTTTGGGGTTTTGGGACTCCTGCATGCAAGCTCTCCTAGGATCCTTCTCCTTCGAATCATCGAACCCCAAAATAGAGCCTAGCTCCCCCTAGCTCCTACCTTCACTCCTGACCAACAAATATGATCGAGACTTTTGCGAAAAGGAAATTTTTGATTTCGCGACCTCGCGAATTCTTATGTAAGTTCCCTCAACTCTTCAACCTCCAAAACCTGAAATGTCAATGGAGGTTGACTTCTCCAATGTGACAAGTATGCACCACCTGTTTCCCACTAATTTCGTCTTTTCGGGACTTTCGAGAAAACAACCTACAGTCGTTCCTCTTCCCCTATGATTCCCCAAATTTTGAAATCTTTCCTTTGATGAGATCGATGGTTGTGAGCCTCCCTCAATCCAACAGCTTACGTTCTTTTAGGATTTTTTCTGACTCGAGAATCCATGACACTTAACCCAGATATGACCTTCGGCCAAGCCAAGAGATGCTTTTTTCATTTCGCAACTTCGCAAATCCTAATGTCGAGTCTCTGACTCTCCAATCCCCAAATGTCAAAATGCCAAAATGGGCTCAATGATGATTATCCCCTGACCAAATATCATTCCATGTGACTTCTTCCTCGTGACCATGCGCTAACGCCAAAAGGCATTTTTTGTGGCTTGGGACTTCGACATTCAAGAGTCCCATCCCTTTTCCTCTTGAAACCTCAAATCCCGGTCCTTCCCCAAACCAGATCCAATGGTCCTGCGTCTTCCTTGATCGATGACCATGATCGTTTCGTGATTTCATGATTCAGAAATCCATGTCTCCTAACTCCTCGCCTCTCGAACACCCATGTCCTGAAATGAAAAAAAGGGCTTAACGGGCTTTGGTTCCTCCCTTAGCCTCCATCCATGTGACTACCACTCTGTGACCACGTGCTTAATGTCAAAGCACTACTGGATTTCGTGATTCGAGGAATCGCGATGCAATAATTCCTCTTTTTCTCTTTCTTGCGAATCCTCGGTTGCTAAAATGCCGAAATGTCTTGTCGTTCTTTCTTTCAGGGTTTCACGATTTGGAGAATCACGATACAAGTGTCCCGCTCCTTTATCTTTCGAATATCCAGTCCATGAAATGATGAAATCTCTCCCTCTGAGATATCAATGGCCCAGACCCTTCTGGAACCAATGGCTATGATCCAACTGGATCGACAGTTCAAAATATTTCGTAACTTTTCCCGAAACCTCGACCGCTCACCATGTGTCCTCCTTGATGGACGGTCCTGGTCCTTTCATTAATTATCCTTTCGCGATTTTGGAGACTCTTCACTCTCGATCTCCCGGTGTCTAAATCCCTTAAATGTGGGTCTCTTGACACGCGTCCTCTGAGATGGACGATTTTGATTCTGTCGAGACTTCGACGATTCCTCTCTTCTCTATTCCTATGAAGTTTAAACCTCGTGTACCTTTTTTTGGATCCGATGACTATCAGTTCTCTGTGCTAGATCTGATGGCCTAGATCTATTCTCCTACATTATCTTCTCCTTTTTCCTGGATGTAGACTCCAACGGTCCAAGTCTTGTCCTCTGCTTGATCCAATGGTAGCTGTGCTCTTCCTCCTGAGCTTTGTCAACTCAGAAACCTTGAAAGGTTTTATTTGTGCGCGTTCTTCTTACACTTTATCTTCTGATCTTATGGACTTAGAACAAGTCCATTCTCGTACACTCCTGGTGCTATTGATATTTCAAATAACTCAATTCAAAGTATTTCTTGAAAAGAAATGCTTCATGCCCTCCTGGCATTCTTTTGCTCGATGCACATCTTATAGATCTTATAGAGTGTTTAGCAACTCTACAAGTGTCTCTCCTTGACACTTCTTCTCTCTGAACTCGAAATAGAGTCCCTCCTATGCACTCTATGCACACGCTCAATGCCCTCCTGATAGAGCTTTACAAAATCTTCAGTAGTTTTGTTTCTTCTCTGTGCCTCCTTTTCCATAGTTCCTCCTCTAGAGTATTTAGTAACTTTGAGGCTTCCTTTTATTCTATGAATCCTCTTAGTGTGCCCTCCTGGTATGTTCTTTCTGACTCCTCAGAGTTCAGATGCGCACTCCTTGCGCTGGCCTCAGAACTTCTCATGTTCCATTGTGCACTCCTTGCACAACCCAAAGAACCCAGATGGATATCACAACTTAACAGATAGACAAATTCTATCTATCCCTGCAAACGAAAATCTAACATACATATACAACATATCATCAACACGTAAAGACATTCATTTATGAACTCACAAACACATGAACAACAACATGCAGGAAAAATTGTTATGATTTTATTAATATGAAATGCCTCTTTACAATGTGAGCTCAGACTGCAACAGAGTCACAAATTCCTCTCCTCTGTTCTACTCTTCCCAAACTAAATCTAGATTCAAAGAAGATCTTTTTACAAAGAGGGGCTCCTCGAGCTCTTCCCTCCATCTCACCAACTCTCATTAATTTACATTCAATTACATTGAATGGTTGTCTAGTCTGAATCATGTCTAGATCTCAGACTTACAACCATTTAAGGCAAACTTTATCTAAATCTTGCGCACATGCATGGCTTTTTGGCTCTACCAGCCTTACAACATTTAATACAAAATTTTCAAAATTTGAAAAAATGAGAGGGTTGCGCCTCTCTCCATCCATTAAATGCACACTTGATGTGTTGGCTAGCTGGTGCGTAGCTAGGTTGGAGCAATGATCCTGCATCACAATGGGTAAATGCACACATGATACCAAGACAACTTCATCGGGGTACTGAACATGCCTGCTGACAAAGAAATAATGTCAGGTTGAGAGGTAGCAAGTATATGTTTTTAAATTAACTATTATGGAAGTATACATCATGTGGATACAATTATTGGATGGGATTAAAGCATTTGAGTGGGTTAAAGGACATCCTTGCCGAGGCTATGGACGTTTTCTAGAAATAGTGGCTCTGTCAACGGTATTGAAGTTATTTTATAAATATCATGACTCTTTGATTAAGACATTATTTCAGGTTACAATCCCCTGCAAAGAAAATTCTATTGTATGGTTATAACATTGAGCTTATCCTAATACTATATGGTCTCAGAGTGAATTTATTTCAAGGAGCTTAAATCCTTTTTCAAGTCTTATTATTTTATTTTTGAGATGAAATCTTACCAGATCAGAGATAACTGCTTCACCCAGTAAGTCTCCATTTATTGGGCCCCAACAACTCCCCCTAAATTTTTACAAAATTTAAAGGCACCCCATTAAAATCTTGATAATTATAATGAGCTACATAATCAACCTTTTCAAATAGTTCCATACCTTGGCTTGCTTTGAGACAAACTTAAGACATTCACTATAGTATGAGACATTCATTACAAGATTATGCCAAAATTTAGAAACAAGCATAAAAATCTTAATTTAAACAAAAGCGTTAATTTTTCTCAATTGTTTACATTCGTTTAAATTATGATTAGTGTTCTTTCTTTTTGAATAATGTGTTCAATACTTCATCAAATAATATCTTGGTTGGTTTCTCATTTTCATAAAATCATTTGGTGATATTAATTAATTAAATTCTTTTTTCATTTTGCATCTCATTTCAAAATAATAATAATAATAATAATAATAATAATAATAAAAAGAATTATCTATCATTTGTTTGATTTTGTAAAAAACCAATTTTTTTTTTCTCTTCTCCATTAACTTGAAGCTTTTAGAATTTTTAGATCATATTTGAAAGAAAATCATAAACAATGTTTGTTTAGAACTTATAATTACTTTAAATTCATTTTTGATTTTATTGTTCTAGATTTTGTTTTATTCACATTTTTTAGGTTATTAATTTAGGTTTCTTTTTGTTTCATAGGTTTCTATTATCAGTTATTTGGTATGGATCTGATCATGGTTTGATTTATTATCTAAATATGTTCAAGATTATTGATCCAAAAATAATATTGGATTGCTGCAAATAATTGTATGAGCAACAACAAATAAAATTTGGAAAGGCGTCAAGATCAGACAGACAATTTTACAGGACTGATTGCAGCCAAATTGTGAGGAATTTGACGAAACAGTTGAAAACCCATCACCCAAATGGACCCATTTAGCTTCCACGTAAAATTTTCCCCCAAAAATGCACGATTTGCAAGATATTTGTGTCTCTTTACGAGGAAAATTTTAGGTGGTGGAAATTATTAGTGACACCCAGACTGTTCATTCATTGTATAAATATATGAGAAAGTTTAAAGCCAAGAGATCCAGAAAATGGAGAGGATGATTTTATCCTTTCTCTTTTGTATATTATTTATTTTGTAAACTTTTCTTCTTTTCAAATGGAGTAATGGATGGTTGGAATCTTTGGGAGAATGGACGAGTATTTTCAAAGAAGAATATGGAATTCCATGGTGCTTAATGACTTTTGTCCTGTGAGTAAAATGATTTTATTTTCATTATAATATCTTCATATTCTTTGAATAATTGATTATGCATTGATTTAAATTAACTTTAGTCTTTTTTATCAATACATGGTTTATTGCTATCATTTATGTATTAATTTTTTTTTTATCTTTAAGAGTCTATTATCCCAAAAAAAATCTTCCAAGACTACAGTATGGGTATGTGATTTTGAGAAAGAATATGGGAAAACAATTCATCTTTGGATTTAGACCTGTGCGATGTTTATTCCATTTAGTTCTTTCATTACTGTTGTATTATGAGAATATATTATGGTTGATTTTAGCTTTAGCTTGTCATTATATGGTGTTTTCATACTGTTAAATGTTATATGTTGTCCATAATTTCTTATTCCATTTTTTTATGTGTGATTGATCTATCATTTGATCATTTTTGAATTTATTCTTAATGTTAAATGTTGGATAACATCAATATTCAGATCTGAGTTTTCTCTCATTCTTAAATACTGATCATCCTACGATCACATGATTTTTAATTAGATGTATTTTTTTTGTTATTAATTTAATCCAATATCAAATACTTATTTGAATGTATTCTGGAAGTTCTAGTATTGCTCTGTTAAAGGTTTCCCTTAACAACAGTACAGGCAGGAGCTCATACAACACAAGAAGATAAACTCAATTGACTGATCTGTTAGAGGTTAGTAGATGAATTCTTTTCTTTTATTTAGAGTTGTTTATGAATGAAATGATGATTACATTAATTAGCTTTGACTGTTTTTGTGTCACTATTTCAATTGTATTCATTTAATATTTATTTGTTTAATATATTTAAAAAAATAAAAATAAAGTGTTGTTCATATTTGATTCAGAAAATTTATCAAACGATCATTTTCGCAAGATTTCATGCAAACCTTGTAAACTGTATATAAACTGTTCATAATCATTTGTATATTCACATTCTTAGATAAATATTTGTAATTGTTGTGTCGATTGTTAGAATATTTTCTTTAGTTAGTTTATTTGATTTTTCTATATTTAGGACCCTAGTTGGATAACAAAGCCATTAAACCCATCAGGATAAGTCATACCAAATGCATTGGGTTAATTAGACAACCCCGAACTGGGCCTATCCTTCCAGTAGACGGTGTGTCACTTACGCCCATCAACAATACCCACTTTGTGCCAATCACATTCTTATCCTTTGATCTTGGAACCAATTCCAAAGTGTCATTTTTCTCTATTTGATCCAATTCTTCATCCATGGCCTTATTCCAAAATTCATCTTTGTTGGCCTCTTCAAAAAAGGTTGGTTCAATCGTAGATGAAAGTGCTAGGTGATTTTTTTCTGGTGAACACATTCTTCTTCTAGTCTCAACTCCTGCATCTTTGTTTCCGATAATCTGATCTGAAGGATGATTCTTCTGTACTTGTCTGCTAGGTGTCTTTGGAGGCACTTGTTGAACTTTCTCTTCTTCTTCTGTCAGATCCTCTTCATCTTATCATTATTTTTCATCTTTTGTTTCTTCTTCGTAAAGTTGTTCCAATGATTCATTTTCTTCTTCCTTTAATTCTTGTCTACCTGTTTCATCAATTGTTACGTTGATGCTTTCCACAACTTTGTTCAATCTCAGCTTGTAACACTTGTATTATTTCCTTGTACTTGAGTAACCAAGAAGTACTCCTTTGTCCACATGAGAGTCAAACTTTCCCATTCCTCCATATTCTCTTTTAATGTAGCATTTGCTTCCAAAAACTCTGAAGTTCTTCACATTTGTTGGTCTTCCTTTCCATAGCTCGTAGGGATTTTTTTCGGTGTTGTTTCTGAGCATTACTTTGTTTTGAATGTGAACTAATGTATGCAGTGCCTTTGTCCAAAAAATATATGTCAATTTCGAATAAATTAGCATTGTTCGAGCCATTTCCTATACTGTTCTGTTATTTGTTTTAACAACTCCATTTTGTTGAGGTGTCCTAGCAACGAAGAATTGCCTTTTTATTCCATGACTGCTACAGTAGTCCATAAATTCCTTTGAAGAGAAATCTCCTCCATTATCAAATATCAAGCATTCAATTTTTGAATCCATTTCATTTTCAACCATTTCCTTGTAGATGTTGAAGTTTTCAAAAGATTTTGAATTATTCTTGAGAAAACAAACTACAGTCAATCTTGTATAATCATCAACTAATAACATAAATTTTTTCTCACCTTTTAAACCCCTTATTGTATTTGGTCCAACAAGATCAATATGCACAATTTCCAATGGTCTTGTCATTGAATATTCCTTTGATTCGACCCTGGTCTTTGTTTTCTTTCATTGTTGATAATTCTTGCATAAAGTGTTGGTTGGTTTCATGATCTAGGGAATTTATCTGACTGCTTCTCTTTTGTTGACTTTGACAAGGTTGTCAAAATGTATGTGACCCATTCTTCTATTCCATAGCGAAATTTCATATTCCTTTCCTAGACAATACTTTTCATTTCCAATTTCACTTAACACATATATGTTGTTTGAAGTTCTCGTAGTTGTAACCATCAGTTTTCCTGAACCTTCTTTTATTATCTCTCACTTTTGTGAATCGAAAGTAACTTTATGACCTTGGTCACACATTTGACTCACACTTAGAAGATTATTTTTCATATCTTCTACTAATAGAACATTTTCTTCCTTTGTATTCTTGTTCCCATTTCTGACTGTGACTTTTACAATGATTTTAGTTGAATCATCATTTCCGAAGGAGACTGGTCCATATCTTTCCTTTATTAATGAAAGAAACCTGTCTCTATCACTTTTCATGTGTTTTGAACAACCACTGTCAACATACCAACCACGTTTCTTATGCTTAGATTGTAGAGTGAGTGTGCATTCTTCATTGTTGTATTGATTCTTCTTTCTTGTCCATGTCCTTCTTTGAGGTTCTTGTCTGTGATTGTTGTTGTTCTGTTGTGGTTCTCTAGGAGGGATTGTCATTCTGCAATCTTTGGCCATGTGTCCAAAGTTGTTACACTTGTAGGATTTCACTTCAGTTCTCAATGATTCAAACCTGTTGTAACTTATTCTCTGTGTTTCACTAGGCCTTCTTGGATAACCCTTTTGTGTATGAATTTCAAAGTTGTTTGTGTTCCTGTTGTTAGCTCTGCAATTTATAGATTTATGTACAAAATTATTACATGCATAACATAAACCAAAAAAATATAGTTTGATACCTGGGAGTTGAATATATTCTGAAAGGAGGTGCTCTAATAAATCCTACTTCTTCTTGAGACCTATCTGTTTCTATTGGTTGTTGATTCTAAAATCTGAATCTTCTCGGTGGAGGAGTGTCCCTATAAGTTTTTGTGTAGACCTTATTATCCCCTTTGAATGTTTATTCATATCTTTTTGGATATGTTTCTTGTTTTGTTTTTTTGGATCTTGATCCATTTTCTGTCTGATTGTATCTAGGTTCAGACTTTTCATGATTAGGCCTTTGACTGTTTATAATGTTATTCAAAACTTTTGAGTTGTTCTACATATTTTTATTTTGAATATCCTTTCTTAATGTGACAATCTCTGCTTCCAAATTTTCAATGATCCTATCTCTTCCTTCTAGCTATTCTTTGAGTGCTTCTTCAAATCCTTTATCTTCTTCAATTTGAACCTTCAAATTTGTGATCATTTGTTGTAATTCCTGAGTGTCTTCTTTCTTGTCTAGTTCCTCTTGTAGCCTCTTTTTTTCCCTCTTTTATCTTCTAATAACCTCTATGGCACTCAACAATTCCTCTTGGTAGTCAACTTATGCCTCTTCAATTTATTCTTGGACTTCTTCATATTCTTCTTCGACTTCTTCATATTCTTCTTCAGAGTCTTCTTTATCAGAGTCTTCTACAACCATGAATAAAACTATTTCTATCTCACTGTCACTGACTTCATCTTCATCTGATGATGAGATGTCTTCTTTGCTGCATAAACTTTTATTGAAAACTTTCTTTGAGGTTCTTTTTCCTTATATGTTTTTTTGCGTTTTGAGTAACCTTCATCATTTCTCCTTTTCTTATGAGGATAATTCTTAGAAAAATGACCAATACCATCCCAATTACAACAAATTAAAGGAAGATTACCTCTATACCTGTCGTCGGTTCCCTTGTTTAGTCTTTTTAAAAAGTTGGCCACTTCTTCATCATCTTCTGATATGTCACTATTGCTGCTATGTTCTTTTTCTTCTTGCTTTCCTTTTTTCTTTGATATTTTGGATGCTTTGAAGGATACTTATTTTACATCTGGATTTTCCTATTCAATTCTCATTTCATATGCTATGAAGATTCCATGTAGTTCGTTCATTCTCATTGAGTTTAGATATGCTCTCTCTTCTAGTGTTGATATCTTAGGGTAAAATCTCATAGGAAGAGATCTTAGTACCTTTCGAACAATTACAGATTCTTAGATTTCTTCTCCCAATCCCATGATTTCATTTACTATTTCATTGACTCGTAAGAAGTGAGATGCAATATTCTCAAATTCCTTCATCATTAGTTGTTTGAAATGACCTTTGTAAGTTTGAAGCTTTGCTTCGTTGACTTTTGAATCTACTTCATAAATATTTCAAATTTTTTCCCAAATCTCTTTAGCGGATTTACAATGTGAAAATTTGGTGAATATCGTTTCACCAATACCATTTAGAAGTGAATTTGTGGCTTTGGAGTTATTTTGACCGAATTTCCATGATCTACCTTTCAGTGATTAAACTGATTTTTGAAGGAACC
>JZKD02S1620998.1:98613-109971 GCA_000966675.3 Picea glauca
TGCATGGTTGTGTAGAAGAAGAAACATGATCTTCTTAGTAAGTACAGGTGTGAGGATATCATTGAGGAGCAAGATGAGGCCAAGGAAATTTTTAATATTTAGAGATAAGGCATGCTGAATAAGATTATGGATCATCAAATGTTTTTCCAATTTTTCTATTTAAATTCTATTAAAAATACAATATGGACCTCAGGTAATTATTTAGGTCTACACAATATTATAATTAAGACATACACCAGGGTCCTTTCTTGAAGATAAAAAAGGGGCACTAAAAATCTCTTATCATAGATCGTGGAAATCCTAATTATTCCAAAGTAGGGGCCAAGATGATAGACTTGGAAGGGAATGAAGTTGATGTGCTCGGCACCACCTGAAAGGGACCTGGTTATAGATAATTTGGGGATACTAACTTCCTCCCCATCCTTAAAGAGTTATTCAATAAACCCTTGTAGGCAAAGAAGAGGAGTTGTAGGTATGCACTTTACAAGTGAATCAACGTGAGTTCGTATTATGGCTACACGAATGACGAGGACAATATCTTGGAGAAATTTTAGCAGCTCGCGAAGGAGGATGCAAGGAAGAGCATTGAGGAAGTGGCAGATGATTGATTCCATGTGATAAATTATGAGAGGAACGAAAGAGTAAACTCTTTGTTTTCCTCTACAAAGAAAAAAATCCATAAAATTTAACTGTGGAGGTTTTCATATGTAGCTTGTGAATTAAATTATTTTTCTTTTAGTTGTTATTGTTTGTACTATGCTCATTGTTGTAGTTGTATCTAATTCACATAAAATTCTTTTTAGGTACATATATATAGATAAAAAAAAAAAAAATTATAAAACAAAAATATCTATAACTAATTTCTATTTATAAAAAACTGAAAGTAAATTTTGTTTGCAAACAAAAAGTGAAAAAGTAACCATCGCTCTTACAAAATATAATAATCACTGCTATCGAGGCACTATTTCAGACATAAGGCACCGAAAAATGGCGTGTTAAATTTAATGCACTAGTGTGTCATTGTTAGAAGACAATTGATATCAACAACGATGCATTATGTTATACAGTGCACCTATTATGAGTTGTCATACAAAACGCACCACGATGTCATTTGGCATATGAATTGTGTAACATAGTGTAGTTGGTTCTATGGAATGCACCACTTTAATATAATTTTTAACTGTTAAATCAAGAAAAGTGCTTTGTTATATGAAAACAATTGATACTCTATGTTCCTTGGAGAACCAGATGCATTATCTTTTATGACGCACTAGTAACAAGCTTGTTTTAAAACACACACCGCTATGATAATTTTTTGAATATTTTTCCTAGTGCAAATTCGCTAACATAATCGGTGAGTTGTGGCGAATTTAATGCACCAAAACTCTAGTTTTATCTTTGATTGTGTTTTTACTGGTGCATTTGTCTTATAACACACAGTTAATAGGGAGTCCCATAAAATGAACCACTATGGTAAATTATTATGTATTTTTCTCATTGTCTTGTAGTACATAGCATCGACGCATTGTATGTATTTGACACACCACTGAGAAAATTTTTTGTAGTATAAATTTGGGAGATTTATTCAATTAAACAAACTAGTGCATTTATCTTTATTGGCACACCGTCGAGGATATTAGCAATTCTTACAATAAGGTGAATTGTGCTCTTAATTTATGAAAATTCCTCCTGGTATTGTGATATTTAAAACACCAGTGTGTTTATTGGACCTATAAGCACCTCTAGGTTAAAAATTGATTTTTTTTATCACAACTTAAGTAGTGTGATGTTTCACTGCTAACGCATTGCTACTATAGTGATATTGGAGCACCGAAGTTTTTTTCAGCGGTTCTTTTTGAAAAATTGAGCATAGATCACAAGGTGTCCAATGATATGCCACACTATTCCAAGTTTGTCAATATTTTTCTCGGTGTGGTTCTGTAAAAAACACTGGTGCATTTGGTTAAAATGGTTGCACCACTACATTAATTTTTATGGACATAAAGTTAATGGTGCAATTAATTATATGGAACATTCTAGTGCATGGAAAAACTAAGCACGCACCAATTACAGGGAATCTAAAAGGATGCACTTATTTAATTTTAAAGTTATTGTGGTAATCTTCCTTGAATAGAACTGGTGCAATGGCGTTGTATTGAATCATACGATGGTGGCCAACAAGGTAGGTCAATTTGTGGGAGGAATTACTTTTGCATATGAGATCTAATTGAGGAATGGTTTGCACTGTTGAAAGTTATCAAATTTTAGGACATAGCTAAGGATGTGTTCATGTGTTCTAGGCACCATAACCCCCAAAAAATCCTTTTAATGCCTAAAAATGGCTCAAGAAGGTTCTGGACCCAAATTTTCAAAACTGGGACATGACACCAAAATGGCCCTCAAAGTTGATTCCTCCAATTTTTTTCACTCTGAAAGAATCAAGATAGAAGAAAAATAATATAATGAACCTATATATATAATACCTCCCCATTTAGGGAGGCTTTTGGTCCCCAAAATATTTAGTGAATGGTGAGGAAAAGTTTCATATACTTTGTCCTTGGAGTACAACTTTTCTTTGCCTAGAATTTATCTTTCTAGCCCAATCTACCAAAATTCATTTTTCCCCTATCTTGTAGTTCTAGACCACTTCTACAAAATGGTTTCCTCTGTCAACTATTCCTAAGCATTTGGTGCTAAGTCCTCTATGGAAGGTAGGACATGATCCAACATCGAATGCTAGTAGAGTTTAAGATTCTCCACATTCAATACTAAGTAAATGTACATGTATGGGGGTAGACTGTGTCTGTGGGAGTTATCTTGAACCTTCTCCAATATATAAAAAGGTCCATACCACATAACCTTGATATTATTATCAAGACCCTATAGTATTTCCTTCTTCATCTATAACCAAACTCTATCTCCCACTTTGAATGACTTATTAGTTCTATGTTTATTATGTTTGGCCCTGTATTTTTCTTGTGACTTATTCAACATATATTGTACTTGCAAATGGATTTTCCTAATATTCTAAAAAAAAATAATGCTCTCAATGCATATCCTATTAGGTCCTCCATCACTCCTTGTTGGTTAACTCTTTCTTACTCTTCTATTTTGTCTGAGTTTATTGACCCAAGGTTCATGTCGATTCGGGTTTCCAACAAAGCCTCTAAAATTATCGGCCCTCCTGGTAAACCAGCAGGAAACAAAACACACAAAATGCCTTGCGCAGTCTCACCCGAGATATATTTAATGGGTGGTTGTAAGACTCATGTGTTTACAGCCTAGGATTGAGTGTAAGATATGAGAACTATATATTGACCCATTTATTATAACTTATAAACACAATATACTTTCATTGACGAATAAATGGGAAAGGTAACGACTCATTCATTAAGCATAAAAATTATCTACTGAAGACAATAATGATATGCATTCATTCATCACATAACACAGATGTTACCGTGGTTCACCCCTCCCAGGCTACGTCCACAAATATTTGGCTCTCAACTATTTTATTATAGTATTTCTGCATCTACATCGTTGTTCGCTTTACAATCCTTCATAGTTGGGTAAGATATATATGAGGCAGACTAGATCACACCAAGCTCCACAGACTGTGATCTAACCCTCAATATCTACCCTCCTTTGTCCTTTCTAGCTCAACATCTTATACAAAATAGGTCATACAACAAAAATATTACATATTGCATCAACTCATTCATAGCTAAAACAAAAACAACCATAATCAACCCCCCCTATGATACCTAAGTATCTATATTTATACACTTATGTCTCTTCAACCATTACAATACATTACCAAAACCCTAACATTAACGTCGTTAGGTCTTCCCTTCATGCACATGTGTTGTTCTTCCTTCCAGTTGTCGCTTTGCTCATGCATGCTTTCTTTCCCAAAAATGGCTTGTTTTTCCTCTTTGCCCTGCCTCTAATAGGTCCCCAACACTGACATGTGGCTCATCCTAAGCCACTTAACTTTTGTGTTCTTCCTCAATCTCCTTGGTGATCGCATAGAATGTTTCCTTGAGCTCTATTTCATGTGCCTGTGCCTGCGCAGTCTTCTCCTTGAGTGTGCCCACTATTTGGAATGCAATTTCATCATTGATCAATTCTACACACTCCTCCTGGGTTTGTGATATATGTGCATAGGCTTCCTCTTATTGTTCTAGGACTTCTGATACCCTCTCTTGCAATGGTTCCATTTGATCCTGACGCTCATGTTTTTGTGTTTGTGCAGTGGTGAGCTTTTCTTGCAATTTCTCCATGTATTGCGCCCCTTTGACACATTCTATGATTGGCATTGTATTCTTCCTATGCTTGAGGTCTTGGATCCCTGTGTTGATCCTTTCTTCTTCCTTGTACCACTTTTGGACCTGTTGATTCTCCTCTAACTTAGTCTAGAGCTACGCTACTTTATCAAACAAGTTAGTTGCTATGATGACCTGTTTCTCTATCTCCTGCATCTGCATTGTTGCTTCCTTCTTCCTTTGGTCCTTTACTGCTGGTGGAGTGGTTGGTGTGAGATGTTCTCAAAGATTCTCTATCTCCTTCTGATATTGATCGATTTCCTGTGAAATCTAATCAATATTTTCAGCTGTTGTGATTTCATTCCTCTACGTGGTCTGTGGAATCTTCTCGTAAGTTCTTGCCACTTTATGTTCCAATCCTTTTATGTGCTCCCTTTCCTCCTGGGTATCTAACTTAGTCTACTCATAGACTATTTCCAACATGTCTCATTTTTCAGTTTCTTTTTTCAATTTTAATAAGTCTTTGTGTGCGTGAGACTATACCTCATGGTTTACGCTAACCTGCAACTTGTGTAGTGCCCTATATGGAATCTGCATCAACATCAGTTGGATTTGGATTAATTCCTTCAGGGGTGTCTTCCCCACAATATCATCCATGTGCAACATACTGGGTGTGATGTGGAATGTTGCGTTTGGCTGCAGTATTGGATGGACTAGATCACATTATTCTTCTTCTACCCTCTCCTCTGTTTGCAACGTTGATGACTTTGTTCCCTTGCTTCTACCTGGTGCCTGCATTTCTCCGATTTTCTTAAGGAACTGCCACATGTCTACTAGCTCCTATTGAATCTTGTTTCTGTGGTGCACAGCATGGTCAAAATCGTCGGTTAGAAAATCCTGGAACATTCGATCTATCATCTCTCCATTGTCATCCATGATTGTATACTCTAGAGGTGTTGTTTGTGCCTTCATTTTCTTGTGCATGCCTCCTGTCTACATAGTTGTCCTCTTATTCCCACCTGGTTCCTGTGGGTTGGGACTTGTTGTGGTTCCTTGCACGGTCTCAAACTATTTCTGCTACTCTTTGGCCGATTGCGTCTTATCCTTCTTCCTGTTCTAGGTTCCTGTCTTCACTGGCTTTTCGCTTGTCTGTGTTGTTTTTCCCTAGCCCATTATTCATTTCTTGGGCACTTGGATTTCCTAAGGCTACGTTTCTCCCTACACGGCCTCTTCTTCTACTGTTCTTTCAAAAAAATCCTAGGTGAGAAAATGAATCCTCCATTCATATTCATAGTCTTTGATCACCAGGTCGATGCCACCCTCTGTAATAAAGTAGCACATATGTAGCCAATGTTTATCGGGATCCTTCTGTGCCTATATTCACTGTATGTCATGTGGCCTTGAAGTTGGTGATCTCCCTATACTTCACGACAACCTATGGTGTTATTCTCCACATTTTTATGATGGCTTCCTGCAGGTTGTGTAGGTATCCCTAAAATATTGAACCGCTCATCCTTTTGTGCTTATCATCTGGCATAGCTCTCAGCAATAAGTGTCTTTCTCCTTGATTCATCTTGATTCTAGTACAAAAAGTTACATACCTTGGTTCCTTCCAGCCCATAAAGGCTATTAATGTGATCAACCATGAATATTGAAACTTTGGTCCTAGATCCTGCTCATCCTTGTAGTTATCCAGGAATAAGTTCAAGAGGTACAGTGCCCAGCTCACTGAGGTGTCTTCGATGCATTGAGATGTAACTGCAACAACCCCTATTGGAACTTCCTCCCTATGGCATTTTCATAGAAACTTACATGCTAATATTTTTGCACCCAATTGTGTTGCGACATCATTGATTCTCTTGATAATAATCCCTCGTGTCCCCCTGTCAGTGCCATACTTCTTATTCATTTCTTCTACTAGCGCCTTCTCCCTAGATTTGTCATCTAGAAGCTACACTAGATCCATGCCCCAAGATGGAAATCCTGTTATGATCGTGATATGCTCTATTTATATCAAGATGTGCTTGTCCAACCAAATGTCTCCACCATGTATGACTGCTAACAATTGTTTGACATAATGGGTTGCATACTGCCCATGGCCAAAATGTGATAGGTCGACTAGACCTAAAATTTTTGTCTTCTACAAACTTGTTTCCCATTGGAGTGGTTGATCAATCATTTCCCCAACCTGATTTGTGCCCACCATCTCCATGTACACTCTCTTTGCAAGTTCTGGAAACTTGTCTGCATTTGCGACATTGTGGTATGAGTATTTGAGCTTCCCTATATGACCCAACAGGTCTATTCCTACCTGTACCCCCTCTGGTATACGCGGTAGAATGATTTTTGTGAGAGGTTGCTTGCGAGGTGACCTGGGTACCTGCAACTTGTATTTATTTGGTGATGGTGGCTAGCTTAAGGTTCCAGTGGCTTCCAGTTGTTTCTTAGAGTACCATTCCGGCCAACCTGTGACACCCTTGACTGTTCTTTCTGGTGGGTGGTTTGATATGGTCGTTTGAGACTTATCTGGCTCAATTGTTGCTTCCATATTTTGCACCATTCCATTGAATTTTGGAGGTTCTTAGGTGTTCTTTGTTTGCACCTCCTTTAGGGTTTCTGCATCCTAGTTTTGTGGCTTCTATACTTCTTTCGATATATCTACATTTGTTCCCTCCTATGCGGGATGTTGGCTTTCTTCCAGTATAGGTATAGGGTTCAATAGTGTTGTGTCTGGAGATGGGATTTCATCGACATTGAAATCTTCGATGGATCTTGTTCACCTTATTCCACATGTACTCATGACCTAGTCTAAACTCTAGATTTATTTGTAGTCTGGCTCACTTTGTCTTGATTTGGTGGTGCCATGGTGGTGAATTTCGAACGTTTTCTGGGTTTGAATGGTCTCTGCGAGCTTTGTGAAATTGTCTCTATGATTTTTAGCCTCTATCACTCTATGTCTTCTCTCTTTTTGCAAATGGACTCTGTTCTCCCCCGTATGTGTGTTGTATGAGAAACACATAAATTTTTCTTAGGACACTTCCTTAATTATGGGTTCAATGCACCTCTGATAGTTTCTTACTTAACATTACTCTGTCTTTCCATCTCTAGTTTGCACAATTAATGTGGTGTCCCATCGATCCTTTCCATCCTTTAATTTCGCCTAATGTTGTCTTGTCGTAATGCTTTTGCCGACTTTCCTTTTCCCTCTTGTTTCCCTTTGAAAGTGGTCATTGTCCTTATCCTCGTTGAGTTTGTGTTCCTAGGTGTGCATTCCCTTTCTGTCTTTTGACTCACTACACCTCTGTTGGTAATGTTTACAATTCTTTNNTTACTGCGCAGTGGGTGCTCGACTGTCCTTGTACAGCTTCAGTTGGCTGCCATTGATCATCCCTTTGAGTTATGCGTCTGATAATTATTTCAATTTTACATCTCCTCTATTTGTGACAGATTGTACTTCTTATGGTCCTAACTAGTGCATTCTTATTTTTCCTGGGTGTTGAAGCGATTTGTTGTCATACATCAGTACTAGATCTCCTTTCTTGAAAATTTTGTTTTTTATGTGTCTATCGTGCCAAGATTTGTCCCTTGATTTATGAACTTGTTGGTGGAATCTTGATAAGATCCGATCTTCTTCCATGGTTATTAATTGATTCAGTCTCTCATGTACTGCGTCTCATTCTATCATTTGTGTAATTGCTGCTATGCGCAAGCTTGGTACTAAAAATTCTAATGGCACCACTGCTTCTTAGACATAAACCAGTTTAAATGGTGTGTGGTCTGTCAACATTTTGCATGTAATCCTTTATTACCATAATATTGTGTACTTTGAGGTCCCAGTCGTCTCCGTTGACATTACAGATCTTTGTCAACACATTCTCCAGGATTTTATTGAATGCTTCCACTGTGCCATTTTCCTGTAGGTGATATGGTGTGCTCTTTTGATGATGGAATTCAAACTCTTAATTCATAGTATTGATGGTGTTGTTTATGAAGTGCGTGCCTTGGTCGCTCATAAAAAATCTTGGGCACCCAAATCTAGTGATCACTTGTTCAAATAAGAAGTGTGATGTTGTTTCTGTGCTGCAATATTTCACTGGTGCAGCTTCCACCCATCTTGTTAGGTACTCCATTGTGATGATAATGTACCTAGCTCCTATTATTTTTTTTGGTGGGTTGATTGGTCCCACAAAGTCTATTTCCCACTTTTCGAATGCCTGCAATTTTACTTGTGGTCATAATGGCATCTCGTCCCTTTTGTTGGGTTTTCCTACTCTTTGACAGACATCAAATATTTGATGGCACTCCTTCGATTTTCTGTGAATCATTATCCACCATAGTCCTGTGTGCAATACCTTTTGTGTTGTAGCTTTGCTTGCATAATTCCCTCCTACTATTCCCTCATGGTCTTCCATTAAGACTCTTGGTATTTTGTGCTCTAACACATACCTTTGCAAGATGCTATATGCGCCCATTTTGTATAGGTGTCCTGCAATCAATTGATAGTCGGCAACATAGACTACTAGGTTTTTCTTCTGCGTGGTGTTATATTCTTGTGGTGCAGTACCTCTGCTCAAGCACTGAATGATATCTCTGAAGTATTCATCAACACTCTAGACTGAGAATATTTGTGCATCTGGAAAGTTGTCCTCTAAATTCGTAGGTTATTCTCCATTTGTCACCCTTGATAGGTCGTCAGGTCCTGCATTCAATTTTCCTGGCTTAACTATTACTTCAAATTCAAATTCTTGAAATAGTAGTAACTAGAGACAACTTCTCCCCCCCAACACTAGCTTGTTGACTAGGTATTTCAGGGTTGAGTGATATGTGAACATCCTAAAGTGTTTCCCCAATAAGTAATGTCTGAATTTTTGTAGTGCGTAGACCATAGCTAGGTCTTCCCTTTCCATAGTGTTATAGTTTTTCTCCGATTCTGACAACTTTATGCTCGCAAATGCTATTGGGTGATCCAAGTCTCCTTCTCCTTGCTACGCCAAGATATCTCCAAGTTCTATGGATGATACATCTACATGGATGTGGAATGTCTTCTCCTAGTATGGAAAGACTAATATTGGTGTGGTGACCATATTTTCCTTTAGGGTATCCATACCATGTTGGCATTCGTCGTTCCACTGAAAATTTGTATCCTTTCTTAACAAACTTTCCATTGGTGCAATAATCTGTGCATATCCTTTGATAAATTTTCTGTAGTATCATGTGTGTCCCAATGTCGCTTTGAGTTGACAGACTATTTTTGGTGGTGGTGGTAAGTTAACAATTACTGCAATATTTGCAGGATCTACGAGTAAACCGTGTTTGCATACTATATGGCCCAATAGTATCCCAAACGATGTTTTGTATATGCATTTATTTATCTTCAGTGATATTTGGCACTGCCTACATCTTTCCAACATTAGCCATAAGACTTCTACATGTTCTTTCAACAAACTGTAGACTTTCCAATCATCCAAGTATACTTCAAGAAACTAGTGAATAAATTCCTTAAATGCAACAATGAATACTATGGAAAATATTATTGGTTCATTCTTCAGTCCAAATGACATGAAATTATACTGATAAGATCCCCATTCTGCCGCAAACGTGGTCTTCTATCTATCTTATTGTGCTATCTTTATCTGATGGTAGCCTGAGAATCCATCAGTGAATGAATAAGCTTCATGTCCTCATACGTTTTCTAACACTTCATATGTGAAAGGTGTAGGGAATGGGTCATGTAGGCATGCATAGTTCAACTTCCTTAAGTTGATGTATATCCTTATCCCTCCTTGTTTCTTGTCCTATACTACCATCGGGCTTATCCACTTTGATTCTTCGATCGGTTCTATGATGTTGGCTTCAAGCATCCTGTCAATCTCAGCCTTGACCTTTTTTCTTGTATATTGGGTTTAGTCTATATGGTCGTTGTCTGATCAATCTTGATTCAGGTATGAGTGGCATCTTCATCTCTCCTAACTTTGCAACTATACCCTTCATATTTGTAAATGTTGTGGGAAACAAGCCATTGTATTCACGCAATAACTCTATTATGCTTTCCACTATTTTCTCATCCTAGTAATCTATAATGCTGGCCATCTTGGGATTCTTGACTATCCCAATGTTGACTTTATTTACTTTGATCGACGCAGAAATGACTTCTGTTAAGAACCAAACATCAATATAGCATAGAAAAACCTCAGGAAAAGTACTCAACGCCTTGAAAAATAGATAGTTTCATATAATAAGCCTCTTCAAGGGGGAAACCTCCTTTTACCCCACATAAATGTTCAAGTACAAGATGATTCAAAATGAAAATGTCTCCTTGGTATATATAGGATATTAGGAGGTATAATTACAACTAATGGCCTAAAGCCGACATAAATAAAATAACATTACTAATATAATATGCCCCAATTAAGGGGTAATGTGGAAATATTAGGTCTTAACATGCCCCTCCCCTTGAGAAAAGTGTTGTCTGCAATGCTTGAGTAACTTTGGATGCTTCTGTATAAAAGACTCATCTTCCCAAGTGGAACCTTTAGCTGGTAGTTTCCTCCATTTAATGAGATACTCTTAAATGGATCTATTTCTTAGCTGGCGAATTCTTGTGTCAGTGATGGCTTCAGTATGCAATATGATTTTTCCTTCCTCATCAAGTTCTAGAAATATAGTTTGAATTGGGATCTTTTCTCCTATAACCTTCTTTAAGCATGAAACATGGAAAAATGGGTGTACTCATGAAGATGCAGGTAGCTCCAATTTGTATGCCATAGTACCAATCTTTTGCAACACCTTATTAGGGCCATAGTACTTTGGTGATAATTTATTATCCTTCTGGGCTTGCTTGAGGGACATTTGTTTGTATGGTTGTAGTCTTAAAAGAACCCAATCCCCTACTTCAAAACTTCTTTCACTACGATATTCATCTGCTTGTTGTTTCATGCGATTTTGTGCCGTGGTCAGGTTGCCCTTTAAGATTTGGACAACTTGTTGTTGATTCTCGATGTGATCTTCCATTGCTTGAACCTTAGATTTTTCTTTTAGAGAAGAAGTGATGGAAGGAGGGTGGTATCCATAAAGTGCCATAAATGGTGTCATT
>JZKD02S1620998.1:112380-137699 GCA_000966675.3 Picea glauca
GATACCATACAAATTGATTAGGTTCTAAATATAAAGAAGCAATTTGTACCTTTTGTGTATGTGGCACATTATGGAGATCAAAGAATTGCCCCATCTGAAGTATCCATGTGATTGGATCCTTGCCATCAAAATTCCTCATATCAATCTTAGGAACGCGGTTGGTCTTCAACCCAAAGTTGGAGGTTCTCCATTCTTGATTCACCTTCCTTGTGTCCTCATCATGAATTTCATGGGATGCATTTTCACTTTCAGGTGTCTTCTCTGTTACGGAATTTTTAAATACTTCCATGATCTCCCCTTTTAAACCATCCATATTAGTATCCAACTTAGCTTCCATTGAATCCATCATCTCTTATAGTTCATTTTTTGTCACTATATTCTTTTGTAAATCATTTATGTCACTACACATTTCTTCACCTTCATCAAGAGTCCAAGCAGGATTTTCTGGAGGCTTAGTTGGTGTAGAAGTTCCCTTTTTGGGTGGCATGCTGGCCAAGTATCACTTTTGAACCTTGATTTTGAGGTGGTTCTTCTAGACAATATTTATTATGTTGTATCTCCCAAGTTTCAGCCCTTCTGGGTATGAAACTTTATTTTATGTATTTCTCTGATATTTCTTCTCTGCAATGCCACAGGTCTGATCAAAATTGGATGTGCCAAGTGGAATTTATGGTAACTTCCAAAAAAATTGTCGATTTTTGTCCTTTCCAGAAGATCTCTCTTGTATAGCGTGCCCCGCCAAAAAAAATTGATACAAAATTCTGAAACTCACACCAGAAATACTATAGACTTTTCACGATCCAATGAAACTAGTCCCACTAAATTTGGATACTCTAGGAAGAAGTTATTATTGTTTTACCTGGAACACCTTCTTGAGACTAGTCAATAGGACTAGTCAGATACCCTATCTTACACAAGGTGTATCTACAAATTTAAGATGACCTATAATATGAAATTTTTACCATAGATACCTTTCTAATTTATGTAAATATCCTCTGGAGTGGAGGGTCTGAAACATTACAAAAAATTTTTTATAGCAAAAATTATGCAATGACTTAGTTTAGGATTATTCCATATCCCTATCTTGTATAGGCTATATCTCCAAAAGTGGAGAGCCTCAAGAGATTAATTTTGAGCCCAATGTACCTTGAGCCATATACTAAATATCCTCCAAGCCATTCCTTCTGAAACATTGTAGAAAAAAATTTATAGTGAAAATACCAAGGTGCCTCAAATGTAGCAGCGAAACCCCAAGACCTTGAGATCTGATACCATATGTTAAGAACCAAACATCAATATAGCATAGAAAAACCTCAGGAAAAGTACTCAATGCCTTGAAAAATAGATAGTTTCAGATAATAAGCCTCTTCGAGGGGGAAACCTCCTTTTATCCCACTTAAATGTTCAAGTACAAGATGATTCAAAATGAAAATGTCTCCATGGTATATATAGGAAACTAGGAGGTATAATTACAACTAATGGCCTAAAGCCGACATAAATAAAATAACATTACTAATGTTATATGCCCCAATTAAGGGGTAATGAGCCAATATTAGGGCTTAAGAACTTCTGATTCTATGGGTGGACCTCCCACATCTCTTTCTCCTTCTCCTTCTTCAATCTAAATATCGCGTGGATCATCTTCATCTGGTGCTTCCTCTTGTACATGGTAACATGAAAATAGTTCCTTGACTGTTCATTTGTTCCGTTGTTGTTCTTATATGATAAGTTCTACTTCTTATTCTTTGATGAATATCACTCCTCTTATTTGTTTAAGACTGACATCTATGTCGGGGTTCTCATGCTTGAATGAGAAAGTGACTGTAAAGTTCTGTTGCAATGTCGTCCAGGTGGTAGTTCCCTTATGCAATTCCTGGTTTGTATACTAGTTCACTGGTATGACCTCCATGGTGTGTATAAAATGATGAGGTTGTTCCTCTAGGGGTGTCATTTTCCATAGTGTTCTACACTCCTCCAAGTGTTCCGTGGGTACCCCTTGTCCATCATACTTCTACTGCTTGTTGTTTTTTTGTTCTACACCAAACCTTATGCGGAGAAACCTCTTACAATGGTACCAATATGTGATCGTCTCTTTGTGTGCACCCCACCATATTGTAGGTGTAGCCTTGAGTTTTAAATCAAGTGATAATAGTCTTTGGTTCTCTAAGATTTCATCTTCATACTATGTCAAAAATGTTTCCAAATCGTTGATTCCATGGAAACTGGGTGGTTCTCTAATTTCTGTGCCTACCCATCTTAATGCACGATATATTCTTGTGCATCTTCTCGTGGACACTTCGTGTAGCCTTTGTTTCCATTTCTCTAAACCAGTGTCTAAGTTTGTTGCACATGGATTAATCCTCGTCCAACCGAGTATTCCATCTGCAGTTGGTTTTACATAATCCTCATCGCGCACAGTTGTTCTGTACAACTAGTTGATTTCCTCTAAGTCCAAAAAAGTAGGTTCTACAAACCTCTCCCCCTCTGATGGGTCTAATGGTGCGATGACCCTGTATTCTCCTGAATCAAATGTCATCTTTATGGTATTCAAGTTGATTATGGCCTAGTTTTCAAAATCCCAATCCAAACCAAGAAATGTTGGGTAAGGGGTTGTGTCATCCACTATTTCAATGACTTCAAAATCTGCTTTAGTGCACACTCCATCTAGGTGTATTGTCACTCCTTTAAATCTACGAATTGGTAGGACTCTGTGTTGGTTTGCCAGTTTCAATTGAACATGTGCATATCCTAATGTGGGGTCTCCCATACATTGCCATGTATTCTTTGGTAATCTCCAATATTGACATTTAGTCTAAATTCCATACTTTCTCTTCTTCTTATGTGTAGGTGATTGACTGTTTTTGGTTCTAGTTTTTCTTCCTTCTCGATGCTACATTTTTCTAGTATGTTTTGAAATATTTTCACAGATGATGGAACACTTAATACTTTTACACATGATTGAAAAAATCCTTTGATTGTACTTTCTTGTCCCATGGATTGCAGTTCGTTCGTATGATCCAATAATGGAGTCATTTCATACTCTGGTTCTTCCTTGTTTTGTTGTGCATTTGAAGTCAATGCCATGTATTCCTTATGAAATTCTTGTCTAGCTTTTATAAATATTGATTTCTCGTTCCACGCATCGAACTGTTTCCTTGGTTCTGTGTTCTTCTTTACCCACTGATTTTATACTGGTTCTTGTCGAGCTGCGTCGTTTCTTATTTTCGCTCCTCCGTGGGTAACTATGTTGATATTATGTCCCTCATCCTTTTCTTCAGATGGAATCCACTGAACATTATTATTTTTATGGTTCCTCTTTTCCTAGATCTTTACTAGTAGTGTTGGACATTCTTCTGTGTTGTGATCTGATGCACGCCAACACATACAAGTTGCTGGTGGGAGCAGACATTCTCTTGCATAATGTCCCAGTTGTTGACAATTATGACACACCACTGGTCCTCTTTCTCGTCCTCCACCGCTGTAGCCTACTTGATATCCTCTCGGTGCATTATACTGAGGTGCATGATTATACTGTGCAGTATTGTATTGAGGTTGTGTTGTATTGTACTGTGGATGCACGTTATTGTATGGTTGTTGTGCAGTATTATACTGTTGTTGTGCAGTGTTGTATGGGGATGAAACTGGATTAAATTGTGGTGTGGATTTCTCAGTCATCATTTATGCCTACACTCTATATGCGTCTGATGTCCTTTCTCGCATCAACTCCATAGTTCTACAAAAAAATTCATCGTGACCCACTGACTTGCAAAAGGTGTAGTATTAATTCTTTCGGTCTGTCTAGTATTTCTACATCATCGAGAAGTGATAGGAGTCATGACCCAGTTTCTTACAGACTTCACACCATGGTCCTCCCATGGGTAATGGGTTTGGCATTCCTTCTTCCATATACTGCGTGAATGTTGGTCATTTTTTCTTCTGGTTTCCTTTCATCCTACATGTGGTACACCAAATGAATTCCCATTTATCCTTATTCTTATTCTGGTTGAGTTTGAATGTTAAGTTCTTCAAATCATCCTTTAGTTATTCAATAGCTGGATCTATCCACTGGTACTGATTTTCTTCTAGTTGCAAGGCTTCCTGCAAAGCCTTTGCCTGCATTTAGAACTTCTGTTGTCACAATGTATATTTTAAGTGTGGGAGTAGTGAATTAACAAACAAGTGTCGATGTTGCATATCGGTCATGAGGTATTTCAATTTCCCCTTCGGGCGCTTGAATCTATGATCGATCTCCTATACAGATTCTCCTGGTTTCTGTCGGATTTCTATCATTTTATTCATGTATTGATCCTCTGAGATCGGCTTTTGGAACTCATTTATCAGTAACTTATTAATGTCGATCAGTGTCCTCGTCATCCACAGAGCATTGTTTTCTTCTAAATGCATGTACCATTATAATGTGCAGTCTCTTAGCGTAATCTCTAAATGAGAAATTTTGGTATCTTCATTAGTGAATGGTTTTTCTTCCCAGATCTTTTCACAAATGAACAAGTGTTTCAAATGGTCTTCTGTTGCTTCTCCTTGAAATTATGGTAAGCTGATGGTGGGATCATGTCTTTCCATTTTGAATGTCGAACTACTACCTCCGTTTGGTGTAGATAATTGAGTAGTGCTTCTTGAACTGGCTCCTCCAGTTTTTTCTCCTTGTGTAGATGTACTTCCTGTTGTCAGATTTCTTCCGAACTTCGGTTGTCTAAACGGTGGTGTTCTCTTTGGTGTATTAGTCACACATGGATTTATGGGCTACACACTGACATTAACGTGGATGTGATTGTTTCCTTCTCTTCCCACTCTTTGACCCCTCGTCTTCCTTTCATATGTTGCATGTAGGATTTCCTCAATCTGATCCACAACTCATAGATCCTCTAACTCTTCCTCATCACTCGTCAAGACTTCCCTTGTAGCTACGACTCTCTTCTTGGTATTCACCTTGTATTAGTAGGGTACTCTGCTACGTGTCTTTCCAGTTGTCTCCAAGATCCATTGGATCTGGTCATCATGCATCATGATTGGGTTTGAGGGTTCCTCCTTCTTTCCCTTATCCTTTACTCCTTCCATTTCTCCTCTTTCTATCAGTTCTTCCCCCCTTCCCCCATGTATGCAGGGAAGTTTAGCTATCTGACTCCATATTCATTACGCCTTTTTTATATAGCAGTATATTAATATAAGTATACATCGATCAAATGTACCTTCCTCGAGGTCCACACAGAAACTCTTTCTCTGCTGCGATGTATGACTTCGTTGTGTCGACTGCAAACTCTGTGATAAAACTTGCCACAATATTGTCCAACCAAAACTCTGTTGCATGGGTGAAAGGTAATGAATAATTCATTAAGAATAAAGTTAGCTACTGAAGACAATAAATATATGCATGTATTCATCACATAACACATATTCTATCGTGGCTCACCCCCTCCTAGGATACGTCCACAAATATTTGTCTCTCATCTCTTTTATTATAGTATTTATGCATTTATAGCATCGTTCACTTTACAATCCTTCATATTTGGGTAAGATATATATGATGTGGATTGGATCACACCAGGCTCCCCAGCCTATGATCTAACCCTCAATATATACCCTCTTTCATCCTCTCTAGCTCAAAAATTTATACAAAATAGGTCATACAGAAAAAATATTACATATCGCATCAGCTCATGCATAACTAAAACATAAACAACCATAATCAGCCCCAACTATGATACCTAAGTATCTATATTTATATGCTTCTGTCTTTTCAGCCATTACAATACATTACTAAAACCCTAACCTTAACGTCATTAGGTCTTCCCTACATGTGCATGTGTTGTTCTTCCTTCCATATGTCGCTTTCCTCGTGCATGCTTTCTTTCCCAAAAACGCCATGCTTTTTCACTTTGGCCTACCTCCAACACTCCTCCTTGTTATCCATATTCAAAATTCAAGGGTGAAGGTGGAAAACATCAAAATCTTGTTTCAACAAGTGACTTACCAATATAATTTTATACTAATATATTATTAGAGTATTGTATATATATCAAATTTTCATTCTAGGTATTTGAATGTTTATGATTGTAACTCGTAAAAATCTACACCAAAGTCCCATTGACTACTTTTTTCTGTCCAAATGTCTATGGATGTAATGTTGTAGATATCTTCAACTTAGTGTTCATCTTCTCCCACAATGTAGTCCAAAATGTACTGATAAATCTAGTATCCATGTTTTATATGATGGTCCTTGGTATCCTAAAGTGCACCCATACCTGATCAAAGAACATGTTTGTTGGTTCATTTCCTTTGATGGTATTTTTACAAGGCATGAGAATACACATCTTGTTGAACTTGTCAACTCCCACAAATACATAATCATGTCCCTTTCTGTTTGTTGGTAAACCACCCATAAAATACATGGAAATTATTTCACAAGGTCGAGTGGGTACATGTAAGGGATGGTATAGACCTTGCTTCTTATGATTGGGCTTGTTGGTACAACAAAGTATGCATCCTATAATATATCGTGTTACATATTATTTCATTCTAGGCCAATACACATACCACTATAAGTTGGATATATTCTTCTCAATGCCAAAATGTCCTGCAATATTGGAGGCATTAGCCTCTTTGATACATTGCAGTCAGTCACCTTTAGAGACAGAGATTCTCAAGATTGTAGAGTAACCCATTTTGGAAATGATAATCAAACTTGTCATCACCCTCTTCTATATGAATTGGATATGTAGTTGTTGAAACATCGCCTTGAAGTTCTCATATTCTTTGTATTCCTCTCTATATACATCATGGACAAAATATTTCATGTGCATCAAAGTTCCCAAAATGAAATCTTATGGAAAATTTTAGGGGGGAAATTTCTCCCATGGGATAATTTTCCTTGCATTTTCCAAAAAAAATATTCATCAATTTCCATTTTTGCAAAAAATATTTGCCCAAATTTTATAGAATAAAATTATTTTACCTTAAAAATATCCCAAATTTTATAGAAACTATATAAAATCCTTATAAATTTGAATATTTTTACAAAATATCACTAAACATTTTATTGTTTACATATTAAGGACTAGTACGATTTACCAAGGTTTCTACGTTTTGGGATAGATTTCCATCCTTAAAATTATCCCTAGTAATATTGGATGTGGATGTCCTTGAAATGATGTTTGTCAGCCTATTTGTGTTTCCCTTATTATACTTGATGACTAGATGAAATTGATGTAAAAACCCCATCCACTTGTAATGTTTGGTTTGTTGTAGCTTAATCTGGGCCTGGAAATATTGTAGTTGTTGGTGACCTATGCCGATGATGGTCTCCTTTTCCATCAAATAGTGCTTCCACTTCTTGATATATTGAACCAAGGAATATAGTTCCTTATCATAGGTAGGGTACTTGAGAACTTCCTCATGAAATATTTCAGAATGATAGCATGCAGGTCTTACTCCATGCATAAAAAATGATCCCATGGAATTCCAACTTCCATTTGTCTCCACTTTCAAAGGATTAAATTGAAATTTTGGTAATGTGAGAAATAATGCTTGAATGCTCTTTGTTTTCATCTCATCAATTTTATTTTTTTTATTCTTCCCCCACTATTAACTCTTACCACTCACTATTATGGCATGGAGTGGTGTGGCTACTACTAAAAATTAATCTATAAACTTCCCCAAGTAATATGCTTCCCCGAAAAATCTCCTAACTTCAATGATTTTTGTAGGAATTGTAAATTTCATGATGACCTCCATATTTGTGGGATATATCGTCAGTTTGCCTCCATCAATCACATACCCCAAATACACCAATCATTATTGAGAAAACTCACATTTACCAAGGTTATCCAACAAATGATGTTTCTTTAGAGTCAATAACACCTGCATGAGATGTGATATGTGCTCCTCCAAGGTAGCACTATAAAACAATATATCATCCAAATAGACTATAAAAAATGAATCTAGATATGTGAATAATGTATCATTCATCATCCTCATAAATGTAGCTCATCCATTACATAAACAAAATAGCATGACCAACCATTCAGAAAAACATTTCCTTGTATTGAAGGAAGAATTTCAGATGTCTTATTCTTTGAGACATGCCTAGTAGTATCTCGATTTGAGATCTAACTTGGTGAAATATTTTTCATGCTGCAAGTGATTCAAAAAATCATCGATATTGGGAAAAGGGTACTTATGTTTTAGTGTAATATTGTTCAATGCTCTATATTCGATAAAAAATTTCCAATTCCCATTCTCCTTTGGTACAATTACGATAAGTGGCCCACAAGGTGAGTTGGTTGGTTGAAACTCACCCTAATGCAAAAATTTATGAAACTGCTTCTTCACTTCATTTTCTTCCAAGACACACTGTTATATACAACCAAATATTCGGCAATGGGGAGTCTGGAAGTGACTTTTTTTTTGCTCCACTTCCCTCTTGGATGGTATCCTTTTAAGTTCCTGAACCACTCCCATGTATTCCTATAGAAACTCCTCTAACTGATTTTTCTTATCTTTATTACACCCCTCCAGGGATGCCTTTACTCCTATAATATCATCCTTAGTTTGATTTTATATTACGAAGATTAAAACATATTTATTACTGGAACTAATCAACTTATTGTCTTGTTTGGCACTTACCAATTAGATCTTTGACTTGTCTTCATGCATGTTGATGATGTAGGACTTCCCATCCTTGATCATTCGGTATTTTTTTTCTCTCTGCATGAATATTGAATCATTCACATACATGTAGGGGATTCCAAACACTACTCAACATACATCAAGGGGTACTACATCCAATTCCACTTCATGAATAAAATCAATACTTACGACAAACTTAATATTACAATGTTTTGTTACCTAGATCTTTGCATCCTTTTTTACCCATCCTAATGGATATGGGATAGGATAATTATGAACCTCAAGTCCAAGCTTCCTAACCAAACCAATTGCTATGAGATTAGCCTATGAACTAGAATCAAACATAGAATGTATATATTGGTCTTCTTGAACTATATCTTGAAGTGGAAGAGTTTTTCCATCTCCTTCTCTTCCTGGTGATGAAGAATAATCAAGATTACCTCCTTTTGTATTGATTTGCAAACAATATTCTCATCCACATTGAAGTTTCTTTCAATCTGATTGCTTGAATTCATCGCTAGAATATTCTTTCTCTTTGCATCCTTCTTAGGGTTCTTCGGGTTTAATTCTAGATGTGTTTTCCATCACTTTTCCTCTATGTGTCGATAAATACTTCAATGGTTACAATGGTTTTTAGGATTCTTGCACTAATGTGTAGTAGTTGTCACCTTATTATCCTTTCCCCCTTTCCACTAATTCTTACCATCCTTAGAATCTTCTCATTTCTCTTTCTTCTTGCAACCGCTTGGATACCCTTTCTTGTGGCCTATGTTTTCCATATACTATGCATGTACACATGCCTTTTCCATTGTCCTTTTCTTCAAAAACATTAATTGATTTCATAGATTTCTATGTGGACCCCATAGATATTTGAGGAGTACATATGGGCTCTTGGGTGTTTCCTTTGACACTGTGCCCTATATGGCTACCATTGACGTGATATTTCCCCTGTGACTTTGGTTCAAGTCATAACATACTGAGACTATATTGAGAAGACTGAAAACTTCCCTCACAAACAAATATGAAAAATGAAAGATAACTACTTTTCACTAGGAGAGAATAGGGAAAGACAGAAGGAGAAAGTATACCCCTTAATCCCTTCGTTCAATGTCGATCCCTACTCCTACTTTTCAAAGTGCTCTTGATCTTCATGGGAGAAATCCTACAAAATGAAATCAAGACAAATTTTGCTACAAGGTATTTATACAATCAAATAGTATACATATCATATATTATATCCAAAAATAAATGAAGAAAAATAACATACAATATTGCAATGAACAAAAAATTGGAGGGAAAGAAAAATCTTCTATTAACACCAAATATCAAAGTTAGTTACAACATGAATCACTTTTGGAACTGCTTCAGAGCCAACCATGTTGTTTCCTTTGTTGAAATCCATCAACTCACTGGTAGGTGACACAAGCTTGGGAGAACCCAAAGCTTCTCAAGACGAGGATGATAAAAGACTTGCATAGGATCCTTCATCTACAATAGTTCATCAAATGCCTAATTTATTAACTCCAACCATTATCTAGAAGTGTGAAAAATAAGGAAGACGAGGATCTACAATATCATTCCAATCAAAGGAAACCATCCTAGGACTTGGAGGGGGAGTACTTGAAGAGAGTGGAATGCCCCCTTGTTCAGAAGGTAATCAAGTAGAAATTCTAAGGACACAATCAAAAGACACATCACTCCCTGAATGAGGAGTGGGATCAACCAAATATTGCATCGACAAGACCAGTTCCTTAGACTTGTCATTCTCTAAGAGAAGGTTTGGATTGACCAAATATTGCATCGACGCAACCACTTCCTCAACCACCAGTTGAATAGAATGCAACAAGAAAACATGGTCAAGAGACGCATCACCACTCAATACAAGAGTGGTGTCATCCGAAGATTGCATTGACACGACCTCTTTGTCAACCAAAGTTTGATTAGAATATTGGGAATTTGAAGATGACTCATAAATACAAGGGTTATCAGACAAGGACCATGCTTCTCATGCCACATCAATAGCAGGGCACAAATGAGTAAGGTGATATCCTTTGAAACTATTACAAGGAAACTTGGGATTGTGTCCTATACATCTAGGCTTCTCAATAGTAATAATTCCCCCAATATGACTTGTAGTGGCCGACGTGTTTCCCCCAACATGACTAACAGAGTATGGTTGCACGTCTCCAATGTGACTAACAAAGGTTGGTGACAAGACTCCAACATGACTCACAAAGGTCAGTGAATCGATCCCGATATGACTAGAAGTGATTGTACTTTTTCTCCCAGCATGACTCACGGAGGTTGGTTGTGTACCTCCAACATGACTAGAAAAAGATGGTGACATGACTCCAACATGACTCACAGAGTTCATTGGCCTATCTCTAACATGACTCGCAGAGGTTAGTGGCTGATCTCCAACATGAATTGTAGAGGTTGGTGATGTTTGTCCAGTGTGAATAGAAATGACTAGATTCATGCCCCCAGTATGAATTGCATCAATTAGTTTCTCATATTCAACATGACTCACAGAGGTTGTTGACGAATCTCCAACATGACTAGCATAGGCTAGTCAGTTTCCCATAGTATGACTTGTAGAGGCTAGTGACAGGTCTCCAACATGACTAGAAAAGGTTGGTGACTTGTTTTTCTTACTCTTCCTCTTCCTATGCCTTTCCTAATTATAGCTACTAGAATCTAGACATTTACGAGAAGAGGGAGAAGGAGAAGGAGTAAACTTCACAGATGCAAAAGGTGAAGGGTAAACGTTTGTAAAATTCCCCTGACATAAAGTGCTTATCTAAGAAGAATCAAGAGCATTCAGGACAATTGGAGTGGTCCAAAACCAAATTGGTAGTCCTACATTCAACCCAAGAATTTTCAAAGTGGCCATCAAGGGGGCACCAATGTTTCCAAATAAATGAAAAGAACAAGAATCCCCGTGGGAAGGGGTCACTTGATTGGTATCCTCAAGAAATTTTGCCATATCATTCTTATGGACAGGTTCTTCCCTTGTGGGATTATTCACATCCATACGATTCTCATGCATTGACTCTAGTGAACCAGTGGTATAAAAACCCACGCCTTCTAGGTGGTGACTCCACACTTTCAAGAGAAATACCAGGGGTCCCTCCCAACTAATGGAGAAGTTGTTCAACCACCCTTAATAAATGATCCAAAAGAGGTGAAACCAAAAAAAACTAAGTCCAAGTACACAAATCAACACTCCAATAAATATTCCTAAGAGAAACATCGCAAGAAAATAAATTTTCCAAATATTCATCCGAGGTGGATGAGGTCCCGAGTCCAAAGAAATGAAAAACTGGAAAGGGACCTTTTGAACAGAGGCACAAGTTGATTAAGCCTTGTTTACCAATGAACAAAGGATTGAGAAGCAGTTATCCCAACCCCCACTAACTAGCTTTATCTGTTGCAAGTACCCATGCTTCACAGGGCACCTTCCAACAATACTTAAAAGTGTGATATAAAATCTTCCCCAGGTACCATGACAAGCCCATGTAGTCACCTCTTAGATCCCTACGAAAATAAAATAAGGTCAGCAAGTCATAGTCAGTGTCTAGGGGGTAGAGTCGACAATCAGGATTGAACATATGGGTAGGGTAGCTAAGCCCAAATCCTTGAAAGCACAACCTCTCATAGAGGTATAGGTACTAACTAAACCCGCAATATACGATATTTCCTCTATGCTTAGTCAAGCTTCAAAGGGGCAATCTCCTCAAATATCCTTTACACGACCTCGTATTTATCTCTTATGTTAGAGGAGGCTCCCGTCTATACTTATATTACAATCATATTTAATATTCTCCCTATCTCACACTCCTATTTTTTTTCAATGGAATTGGAGATTTATCTCTCCAATCCTAATCCAAGTCCCTAACCCTAAACTTGTTTGTGAACACTAGAAACAAAGTGTAGTACATTTTAAGTTTATTTTTCATTTTAATGGTTGTTTTTACTCAAGGGGTATGGAGGTTCAAATGATTTTTTTTTAGAATCTTACAAAAATTAAACTTATAAGAACACTAGAAAAGAAAACTTTACACTAATTATTCAAATGAAAAAAGAGTTTCACAAAGAAAATGCATGAACAATCCTTCAAACCTTGAAATGCAAATTTTATTTTCTAATGTAAAATGAAAAAGAGGCAAACAAAAGGATTTTATTTCTTACTTTTCTTTTGAAATGCTTTCCAGATGAGTAGAAAATAGAAATCTATGCTAATATGTTTTTTTTTTCAAATAACAATGCAAACAATGCAAAGAAAGAAAGAGACCTAACTAGTAGAAAAACTAGTTTTTTTTTTTTTTACTATTAAAGAAAAACTAACAACAAATGCTAAAAGAAACCACAAAATAAACAAATAAAGATAAAAATAAGACAAGAAAATTGGGAATCCAAGATAAATATTTTTGTGATCTGAATTTTTCATAAGCTTAGACACAATAATAGAAAGCAATCATAAACTCAAGAAGCCCAAGATAACCTAAAAAAACCCAAAAATCTCCTAAAAACTGAAGAAAGATTTTTTTTTCACAAAATTCACACAGGTTTGTGACTGTGTGAATTGATACTCATGGATGTCCGCGGGTCATACAAAACAAAAACAGGGATATCCATGACTGATATAATAGAAAAGAGTGGATAACTCTGTAAGATTGGAAAAAAAAAAGGACTCTCAACAGGGAGACTCCCATAAAATTATGGAAAAGTTTCCAGATAATAAAACATTTGCAACAAATCTCGGAAAATAGGAAAACTCACTGAAATAAAAAAGGAAACGCAAGCCAACCTAAAATTGACCCAAACCAGGAGACTCCCTAGTAGAGTCACCAATTATGTTGACGAGATATTTCTCTCGTGATTTTGGGTCAAGTCACAACAGATCGAGACTAGATTGAGAAGACTGAAATCTTCCCTCACAAAAAAATATGCAAACTGAAATATAACTACTTTTCTCTAGAAGAGAGTAGGGAAAGAGAGAATGAGAAAGTATGCACCTTAATCCCTTCATTCGATGTTGACCCTCGCTCCTGCTTTTAGAAGCTCTTTTGATATTAATTAGAGAAAGCATGAAAAATGAAATAAAGACAAGTGTTGCTATGAGGCAGTTATACAATCAAACATTATACATATCATATATTATATCCAAAGAAAATATGAAGAAAGATAACATACAATATTGCAATGAACATAAAATTGTAGGGAAAGAGAACTCTTCTATTAACACCAAATATCAAAGTTAGTTACAACCTTGCTTGCTTCTAGCACTACTTTGGAGCCAGGCACCTGGGTTCCTCCACAGATCCTTCAAGAATGTACTCATCTATGAGACTCTTCCTTGAATACCCCAATAAGGATAAGGAGACACCTTATGACTATATTAGAAGGAATAAACACTAGAAAACAAGTTTCCAAGTTGTTTAACGTACCCTTCGTTACAACTACAAGTGAAGCAGAAGTGAAATTTTGTTTTTGTTTTTAGGGAAAGAAGGTGACAACGAAAACAATTTACCTCACCACTGATGAAAAATGTAAGCATGCTGTCCATGAAACATGAAACTATGACTCAACGCACTAGCACAGGAGAAATGGGGCGAAACATGCATCAAAACAAGGAGAAATGACTACCCGCCCAACACAACAGGACCACGCCTACAAGCCAAGGGACAACATCCCCCTCCCGACACAACGACCTTGATGAACAAAGACTAGAACCTCAAGGCACGTGAACCAAATGCATGAAGGCATTCAACCTGTGCACAAAAAAAAACTTACAACACTCGACAACACTCACAAGGAAGGCACTGACTCTGGCCAAGTTATCATTCACCGCTATCCAAATAGGACATGCCATGATCCCCTCATCAGGAATCATGCCATCCCCAGGTGATAGACGCATCAATAACCTTGGCACAACACATCCTATCTGGACCAAGGACTGTAGAAACTCCAATGTGCTAGGATTCAAATACTAACAAGGAGACTATACCCACACCCCACACAAAAGGTCAAAGAGACACAAGAGGATGACTACCAGGGAAGACACGACTTTGTCAACCACCCAATGCATTCATCAAGTCTAAACTAGTCAACAGTTACAAATTGTTTTGACATTGAATATCCATCGACATTTAGCAAGTCTAAATCATAATTTAGTCTTTAACTTACCAACTAATTAACAATTAATAAAATCCAATTGGCCATTCTACTTTACACCATAGCCATTACTTTCAATCTAAATAACATCGCCTTCGAATCAATTGACAATTCTACAATTTAGTCTTTAACTTACCAACTAATTAACAATTAATACAATCCAATCGTCCATTCTACTTTACACCATAGACGTTACTTTCAATCAAAATAACATCAGCTTTGAATCAATAAAAAATTCTACATTACAATCAAGCATTAATTTCAATCGAAATAACCTCAATTACGAATCAGTTTGGCAATGCTACATCATGATTTAATCATTAACTACAATTTAATTTAGAAATATTAATCTATACTTTTGTCAATACTGCTAAACTCCATTAAACACCATCTAAAAGGGTAATTCTAAGTTAATCCCCGAAATTACAATCTAACTATCAAATGACAATATATAACTACATTAGCAACATTAATGTAAAATGCTACAATATAACACTTGTAATCAATTAAATTACACATGTCGTCTATCTAATATAACCGTACCAAAAATAACTAGTTGTCTGTAACATTAATAAGGGAAATATTGACTGTTAACATCATTGTAGCAATTGACATCGTTGTGGCAATTAATATTAAGAAGGAAACTGGTGTCTTTTGACATTCTTGTAGCAATTAGCCTGGCAATTAACATGGCAGTTACATAGCAATTAATCTGGCCAATAACATGGTTGTAGCAATTAATGTTTGGTAGTGAGAAGGCTGGGTACACTCAAATTGAAGGAGAATAAGAAGACAATACAAACTACAGAAGGATCAACTCGTGGTCATTCAACAATCAACATAGTCAACATTTAAGGCAACTTGTGGTCACACCAGTAGTAAAACTTAGTCACAGTTAATTGGAAAAAATCGTGGGCATTCTAACAACACAATCATCATTCTAAATAGAAAATTTGTGTCCCTTCAACAACAAACTCAGTCAATATTTTTTGTGCAAATCCGTGGTTATTTACGGAAAAATCAGTCACATTTAATTGAAAAAAATTGTGGGCATTTACAACAAGCTCAGGTAATCGATTTAATAGCCAAAATCATGGGCGTTTACAACAAGATCATGCAATCAATTTAATAGAAAAATCGTAGGTGTTTATAGCAAGCTCAGGAAATCAATTTAAAGAAAATTCATGGGTGTTTTATCATCAACTCAGTCAAGCGTTTTAAAGAAAAAATCATGGTCACTCCAACAAATGCCGTCATCATTTTAGGTAAGAGAATCGCTGTGCAAAAATGCACTAGAAGGAAGCCATAATGCAGTCATCATTTAAAAGGCCAAATCGTGGTCAATAACAACAAAATGCAAACATCAATTCAATGGAAAATTGTTGTGCCAAATGCACTAGGGTAAATACAAAACAACGCAAAGAGGGATGAAAATAAGCGTGGTTTCCCTTTTTCACTGCCAGGATGCCAAATGCAAACACATATAGGAAAAACAAAAACGTTTTTGTTTTTCTTACCATAATACCAAATATAAAACACAGACAAAGAAATTCAATCATTTTTCCATTCTAGGATACCATTACCATGCACACAGGAATAACACAGAAAAACATTTATCCAATTCCAGTGTACCAAATATAAAAATGCAGACTAAGAACTTAAATTGTTTTTCCATTTCCAGGATACCATTACAAAAATGCAGACTGAAATTAAATCATTTTTACATTCCAGCGTACCAATATAAAAATGCAGAATGAAATTAAATCCTTTTTTACATTCCAAGATACCCATACAACACAGAAAATAGTAAGAGAATGCAAGGATCCAATGGGATAAGTCATTGAAATGATTGCAGGGATAAACCAACACAGACGTAAGAAATCCATACACAGAGTTACTTTTCCTAGAATGCGCAAGACAACCAATCAACCAAGGACAACAACAAAGGTAGATGACTGAAAGGAACATACTTCGCCCATCATCCATTCATAGAAAAGTAGGGCGTTGAGATCCATAGGTCTATTAATGCCGAAGCGACAACCGTAGATCAGGCTCCTGGCCGATTGCTTAGGCGCTGACTAGTGAGATAGGGACGAAGGCAAAAATAAACTGTAATCATCACAATCAATAAACCTTAGGATGGTCAAGACATGCAAAGATCAGAGGCCATGGGAAATCAATCAATCATGAAGCTAAAGCTATGGGAAATTTTAGTCATCAACTAGAATGCTAAGACTATCATATACTTTACTTGATTAAGCATACATAATTGAAAGCATTATTCATATTAACATTCTACCATGCAGAAATAAAAGAAGGCATATCGTTGCCCAATCGCCCGCTCTGAATTGATGTGCTATGCGCTCCATGGAACTCTTTCTTGCTGACCAATGAGACTTCACCAGTACCTCCCAGCCAATGCTCGAGGTACTCTTCTTCCCCCTTATCCCCTCAAGCTGCAAAGGGGCCACACACACTAACTAGAGAATCAACTAGCTCTTAGCTCGCCTCACAAAGACAAGCTACCACTCCTCACCGAGCTGGGTATCCCAACTCCCACAAGCTAAGTTAGTCAAGTATATATTTCTATAGCATAACATTACACAAAACAGAAGAGATCCTTCCTCCTTCTCCCTCCAATATATAGAGTTTCGAAGTCCTTTACATTCCCAAAATCCCATTTAAATTAATGTTTAATAAATTAATTCCTAAAAATCCTCCCCGTACAAGTGTCACCCATCCCCTTCATTCCTCCATAAATTAATTTCTTTAATTAATTAATTACCCCTATTTCCCTCACCCACCTAAATTCAATCCTATAATCGCTCCTAGGTATCCCCATATTCCCTTACAAGTTTTAATGACTTTCCCCATTACCAATTTACTAGTTGAGTTAATTTAGAAAGTTCTTAAATGCTAGATACCTTACTAAGTTTGACTTTCTACTTTTTCCCTTGTGTTCCCCTTTTCTTTTTATGTTTCTCTCTTTTCCTAGTTTCCTAATTATTTTAGATTTCCCTCTTTCCCCTTTTCATTTAGAACTCAATTTGCCAGGTGTAGAAATTAACTTTTTCCCTTTTCCCTTTTTAATTAATAATTTTTAAATTATCATAATATAATATAACAATTATTTCCCTTTCTTAAATTTTATCCTAACAGATTTTTATGAATAATTTAAATTTCTTACTCCCTTATTGTTAGAAGATTAATGAAGATTATCAACATTATTTATTTATTTTTTATTTTTATAAATATATATTTTTATTTTCATATATATATATATATATATATATATATTGGATAGAAAAAATTATTCCACCAGCATAATTTAGACCTAGACTTTAATTTTCATGCTGGGCGACATTTTATTAGGGAAATTATTTAAAAATTTCTTACCATGTTATTCATCCTAAGGCCATATAAGTTCATTCATTTATCATTAACAATGTGATGTTCCCTTCAAGATGCATTAGGTTCTCCAAGGGCACCACTTGCCTCATCTGTTTCCCTTGTGTGACATGCCCTTCAGGACACACTACGTGATCTAAGGGTGCCACTCGCCTCTTCCCATTTTTCTTGCGCGACGTGCCCTTTAGGATGCACCACGTGATCCAATGGTGCCACTCACCTCTTAACTGACTTGGTAGACATCAAAAACCCCTGGAGTCAATACTCCACTAGGTGAACTTGTGGAAGAGTGTGGGCCTCTAAGGAATAAGGCCCCCGCCTTATTTTGGGCCCCTTAGAATCATTGTGAGCGACTATTACAGTCTTCCCTCACAGAATTGTGGGTCCTCTCGAACTAGGTAAACATTAACCTACATTTTGATCCATGGTGGGAGTGCCAGGAGGTTGTGGCAAGGCTACTATCCACACCTCTCCCTCAAAATCTTTGGTAGTCATGCATGACCCCTCTACTCCACATGTGAGTTTGGTCGGCAAGATATCGTCATCTTGCATCATCAACGAATCATGTTATCAATATATCCATAATCATATCATCTAATCGGATGCACTAATATCACATATAAAACAAGAAAACCCCAATGGTTCACTCCTTGACTCAATCCAGATTCCAAGGGGTTCCATCGATGCCTCTGCATCCTCGAGGTCCAAAATCCTGCACACTCAGTAAAACTGAGTCAATAACACCTTTTTATGTCAATGCAGTAAAACAACATGTCATCAACCCATAACGCCTCATAATCAAAATCAAACATTTAATAGTATAATAATTCAGATCACCTACTAGCAAGTGTCCTCAAAGAATAAGTGTTCTTAGTGTGCAAGAGAAGGATGTTACATACACCCCCTCTTGGTCTAAACTTTGTTCCGAATTTTCACAATATAAGTGTCAAACAATGTGTATCACAATATCATAAGTCTATCTATCAAACAAAATTGGAAACTACTAGTGCATAACATATGCATCCTCCCAGGTCATCGAGTGTGGACTATAGTTGTCCCACTAGACCTTGACCTGATCTATTGTTTGACATCATAGTTTTTGAATGCGATGATCCAAGATGCGGGTCGGCTCAGCCGTGAGCACCCCCTTGTCTGATACCTATAAGGAACTCATGTCAATAACATGTGTAAGATAACTAATATAATGTCTCAAAATATATACATGAAAAACATCATGCATAAGCCTCAAAGAATCAGGCAAGGCTAGTCAATAGGCCACGATCCCATTCCTTTCCATGATATCGAAAGGTCCCATGAACCTAGGAGAGATTTTAGCTCCCTTTCCAAACTTGATCGAACTCTTATGTGGTTTAACCTGCAAGAAGACTCGATCGCCAAACTCGTAACTATGGTCGACACATTGCGCATCGACATAACTCTTCTGTCGATCCTACACTTCTTTAATCCTTTGTATTATTGCTTGCATTTTCTCTTCCATTTCTTGGATCACTTTTGGTCCCATTTCATTTTTCCTTTTATGTAAGTAATCCCGAAGTCATACTCGCTAAGTAATTCCGACCAATGTCGTTGTCGTGTGTTCAGGTCGCTTTGCGTAAAGATGTGTTGTAGTCCACAGTGGTCCATCTTTAGTTCAAATTTTCATCCAACAAGGTAGTGTTTCCAAACCTTCAAGGCATAAACGATGGCTAACAACTCCAAATCACGTGTCGCATAGTTCTCCTCATGTCTTCTTAGTTTCCTCGGGATGTAAGCGATCACTCGACCCTCTTGCATCAAGACTCTGCCTAAGCTTTCCTTGGATGTGTCAGTGCATACCAAGAAGTCTACGTCCATGTCAGGGACCTTTAGTATCGATTTCATTGTCAACAACTCCTTGAGCCTCCTAAAATCTTCCATGCATTTCTCGGTCCAAACAAACTTCTTTCTCTTCTTTTTCATTTCCATGATCATATTTGCTATCTTCAAAGATCCCTCGATGAACTATCGATAGTATCTTGCCAAACCCATGAAGCTACGCACTTCCGAGACATTCGTTGGCACATGCCATTCCATAATAGTCTCTACCTTTGCGAGATCCATGATGATACCTTCGTTGGATATGACATGCCCTATGTAGTGAATCTTCGATTGATAAAATGATCATTTGGACAATTTCCCATACAATTTGTGCTCTCGCAGACACTGTAGTACCAAACACAAGTGCTCTTCATGCTCCTCCTTCATCCAAGAGTAAATCAAAATATCGTCAATGAATACTTGGACAAACTTGTCCAAGTACTCACGGAACACCCCGTTCATCAAACTCATAAATACCCTTGGGGTGTTTTTCAGTCCAAATGGTAAAACAATAAAATTGTAATGTGAAAACCTCATCTTAAAGGTGGTCTTAGGGACATCCTTCTCCTTGATCTGTAACTGGTGATACCTTGATCGCAAATCAATCTTTGAGAACACTGTCACACCCTTCATCTGATCAAATAGATCATCTATCCTCGGTAATAGATACCGATTCTTGATCGTTGCCTAGATTAATTGATGGTATTCAATGCAGAGCCTCCATGACCCATCCTTATTTCATATGAAAATAACAGGCATTCCCCACGGTGACACACTCGGACGTATCAGTCTCAGGTCCAACAATTCTTTCAGTTTCATTCTCAACTCCTGTAACTCTGAGGTCGACATTCGATAAGGCGTCCTAGCTATTGGTCCAGTCCCCGATTTTAGGTCTATAGTAAACTCCAATTCCCTCTTCGACAACATCCCATGTAACTCCTACAGAAAGACATCTACAATATATCTCACCACCAGAAGGTGCTATAGACCTTCTTCTACTCCCTTCTCGTTTAACGCAATGATCTCATAAATTTTACACCCCTTGCGCATGGTCTTTCATAGCTGGAAGGAAGAGATGAACCTCAGGGAAACTCCCTGGTTCTGACCTACAATCACTTGTCTTTGTCCCTCATCATCAACCAAGCTCAACCATTTTGTCTTACAATTGAGTATCGCCTCATGCAATTCCAACTAGTCCATACCAATCACAACATCATAATATCCTAAGATTATGATGTACAGGTTGGCCCTGGTGACAAAATATCCCAGGTTAAGGGTACAACCCATAAGATTTCCTCCAAACTTATGTTTGGCTCCTGAAGCCATCTCTATGAATCTAAACTCATCCTGTTTGAATGCCTTTACCTTAATCCTTTTTAGCACTACACCCAAAATGAAACTCTCAGTAGCACTGGGATATATCAAAATACTAAGGGTCTGGTCAGCGACGGTACCTGATGTCTTGAGCACAGTCTACTGGTGCTCTACTTGGTGGTTATTGACTGCTACATGAATCCGATGGGCCTTGCCAATATCTCCCACGGTAGTGGGTCTAGATGATCCAGATGCTTTAGCCCTCTCCATTGGGCAGTCGCACTGGTAGTGTGGCTCCCCACATGTCCAACACCCCTTCTTTGGTCCAATACTCCTAGTACCCAAAGTAGAATATGATGACCTACCAGCTTGGAATCCTGGTGTGTTCTACTGAACAAGCCTAAATTATTGTTGTTGCGGTCGATGCTGTTGTTGATGTTATGGTCCCTGATAAGGTGTCCACTGCTGAGGCATTGATCGACAAGGTGTAGTGAAAGTGGGTCCCCTCTAGAAGCCATGATATCCTGGTGTATATTTGGCTAGTGTCTGATGATGTTGTGCACCAGATGACACCTTCCCTGCTGGTATCGCTGGAGTCCTTCTCTGACCCCCACTGATAAGATCCTCCTCTACTATGAGAGCCTTCTGGATGACATCATGCAAGGTTTGAGGCATCAAAATCCTAACCTTTGCATGTATGCTTCCATTAAGTCCAAACACGAACTTTTTGACCTTAAGTTTCTCAGTGTTAATATGCAGAGCATACCAAATCAGCTCCATAAAACGGGCCTCGTACTCAGGCACCATATGACCCCCTATCATAAGGCATTGAACTCATTGAGCTGACACTCAATGAATTCCTATGATAGGTACCTCTCCTGGAACCGTTCCTTGAATAGTTCCCATGAAATGTCTTCGACGATCATTTTTAGTTGTGGTAGAAGCATCTTCCACCATAGAAGAGCGCTTCCTTTCAATTGAAAGACCGCCATGCAGACCTTCATGTTGGAGGTATAGTCACAAAGTGAAAAGCACATTGTCATACTCTCCAACCATGCCTCGGTGGCTGCGGCGTCCAGGGCACCAAAGAAATCAGGAAATTTGACCTTCTCGAGTTCATGGTGAATGCTACTAGTACCTACCAGAGCACGTGATGGACACTCAGGGGGTTTCGACGCTCTAGCCTCATCTCTGTTCAAATGGTTGATTAGTGCCTGAGACATGTGCTAAAAAGATCTCATCAGTCCAACCACATCACCCACCACTATCTGCTCCTGCCCGAAAACCTGTTCGTCTCCCCGTAGGTTATACTCCTCAGGCATGGATGCTACTGTAGGGGTCATGCCTCCTCCCCTAGAACCTCTTCATCTACCTCTGTGAAGTACTCTAACCATGATTACCTGCATGAATACAATTCAATTCAATTAGCAACATTATAATCAAATCATATCAATGAAAGTCATAGTGATCCCAAGTTGCGGGTTGAACTTGGCTTTGATACCATATGTAACGATGCCTTCGTTACGACTACAAGCAAAGAAAAAGGGAATTTTTTTTTTTTTTTTAGGGCAAGAAGACGACAATGACAATAGTTTACCTCACCACTAATGACGAATGTAAGCATGTAGTCCATGAAACAATAAACTATGACTCAACGTACTAGCACAGGAGAAACGAGGTGAAACATGCATCAAAACAAGGAGAAATGACTACCTTCCTGACACAACAGGACCACGCCTACAAGCCAAGGGACAAAATCTACCTCCCGACACAACGACCTTGACAAAAAAAGACTAGAACCTCAAGGTGCACGAACCAAACGCATGAAGGCATTCAACCCATGCGCAAAAAAAAACTTACAATGCTCGACAACACTCACACAGAAGGCACCGACTCCGACCAAGTAATCATTCGTCGCTATCCAAATAGGGCCACCATGATCCCCTAATCAGAAATCATGTCGTCCCCAGGTGATAGACGCATCAATAACCTTGGTGCAACACATCCGATATGGACCAAGGACTTTAGAAACCCTGACGCACTAGGAGCCGAATACTAACAGGGAGACTATACCCACACCCGACACAAAAGGTCAACGAGACACAATAGGATGACTACCAGGGAAGACATGGCTTCATCAAACACCCAACCCATTCATCAAGTCTAAACTAGTCAACAATTACAAATTGTTTTGACATTAAATATCCATTGACATTTAGCAAGTCTAAATTATAATTTAGTCTTTAACTTACCAACTGATAAACAATTAATACAATCCAATCAGCCATTATACTTTAAACCATAGCCGTTACTTTCAATCTAAATAACATGGTTTCCCTTTTTCATTTCTAGGATGCCAAATGCAAACGCATACAGGAAAAACAAAAACGTTTTTGTTTTTCTTATCATAATACCAAATATAAAACACAGACAGAGAAATTCAATTGTTTTTCCATTCTAGGATACCATTACCACACAGACAGGAATAACACAAAAAAACGTTTATCTAATTCCAGTGTACCAAATATAAAAACGAAGACTAAGAAATTAAATTGTTTTTCCATTTCCAGGATACCATTACAAAAACGCAACCTAAAATTAAATCATTTTTACATTCCAGGATACGAATATAAAAATGCAGACTAAAATTAAATCATTTTTTTACATTCCAGGATACCAATACAACATAGACAATAGTAAGGGAATGAAAGGATCCAATGGGACAAGTCATTGAAATGATTGTAGGGATAAACCAACACAGACGCAAGAAATCCATACGCAGAGGTACTTTTGCTAGAAGGCACAAGACAACCGAACAACCAAGGACAATAACAGAGGTAGATGGTTGACAGGAACATCCTCGCCCATCATCCGCGCACAGAAAATTAGGGCGTTGAGATCAATAGGTCTATTAACGCCAAATACACAATCGTAGATCAGGATCTTGGTCAAATGCTCAGGCGCAGACTAATGAGCTAGGGATGAAGGAAAAAATAAACCACAATCATCGCAATCAATAAACCTAAGGATGGTCAAGACATGCAGGGATCGAAGGCCATGGGAAATCAATCAATCATCAAGATAAGTATATGGGAAATTTCAGTCATCAACTTGAATGCTAAGACTATCATATACTTTACTTGATTAAGCATACATAACTGAAAGCATAAATCATACTAACATTTAACCACACAGAAATAAAAGAAGGCATATCTTTGCTCAATCACCCACTCTAAGTTGATGTCCCGTGCACTCCATGCAACTCCCACTTTTCGACCGATGATACTTCACCAGTACCTCCAAGCCAATGCTAGGGGTACTCTTCTTCCCCCTTAGCCCCCCAAGCCGCAAAGAGGCCACACACACTAACCGGAGAATCAACTAGCTCCCAGCTCGCCTCGCAAGGCTGAGCTACCACTCCTCAATGAGCTGGGTATCCCAACTCCCACAAGATAAGTCAGTCAAGTATAGATTTTTTCAGTGTAACATTATGCAAAACACAAGAGATCCTTCCTCCTTCTCCTCCCTCCAATATATAGAGTTTTGAAGTCCTTTACCTTCCCAAAATCCCATTTAAATTAATGTTTTATAAATTAATTCCTAAAAATACTCCCCATACAAGTGTCACCCATCCCCTTCATTCCTCCATAAATTAATTTCTTTAATTAATTAATTACCCCTATTTCCCTCACCCACCTAAATTCAATCCTAGAATCGCTCCTGGTTATCCCCATATTCCCCTACAAGTTTTAATGACTTTCCCCATTAGAAATTTACTAGTTGAGTTAATTTAGAAAGTTCTTAAATGCTAGATACCTTACTAAGTTTGACTTTATGCTTTTTCCCTTGTGTTTCCCTTTTCTTTTTATGTTTCCCTCTTTTCTAGGTTTCCTAATTATTTTAGATTTCCTTCTTTCCCC
>JZKD02S1620998.1:139956-181351 GCA_000966675.3 Picea glauca
TGTCAATATCAACATTTCAAAAGTGTAAAATTGGGTTCTAAAAGTGGCAATAGTGGTTTTCAAAAGTGTCATTTTTTATTTCAAAATTTTGAATTTCAAATCATTTCGAACCCAAAAAGTGAAATTTTTTATTCCAAAAATGTGAATATATAATTTATATAATGTATATTTAGATCTCGATATTTTGATTTTTTTTTTATGTCTATATAATATCTAAATTCAAGATTAATGTACAATTGTCAACATATTATTCTTATAAGTGCATTCATAATATCACTATGGGACACATTTCTAAATATATCAATATTAAAGGGATGTAACGAAATGAAAACAAGCGAGACAACAACTACTGTATTCCAAATTTGTACTTTTTAATAAATATTTAACATAAAATCACTTCAATAAAGTCTCATTCATCAATATCACTCCCATTCTCAACATTATTCTCAATCTATTCTTGTTTTGCCTTAATTTTTGCAAGGCCCTTCTTGGTGACTTTTATTTTCTCTCATGTCCATTATACCATTAGTGACCATTCCCATATGATACTATTAACATAAATGAACCTAGTTTCTTTGAAACAAACAACTCATTGTTGTTTTCTATTTAATTTTTTTTTATTCAATCCTTTGTCAACCTTTGATGTTATAGTTGGATTCCACCATTGAACCTGTACCTTGCAAGAGTCAACAATTTCATTTGAATCTCAGTACACACTTCATTTTTCCCTACCTAAACCATATCACACAATTTTGATACGGTGATTGTAATATGAGTGATTGTCCCTCTACAACATCATCCTTTGGAGAGAATGAATCTCTAAGATTGCTACATATAGATCCACCATAGAAATCCTTAATTGTGGGGACATTTTCCTTTGTGTCTTCTTCCATAACTTCATGTTTAGGACTTCATAGGAGAATGTTTTCTTATTTATTGCATTTTGGATGGATAAAAATTAGTTGTTGAGTTATCAAGGCTTTGAAAGAGAGTGTTCGAAGCTTTATATATAGTCTCCCAATAAATTATCTTTGGATGTCAATATTGTTTCCCTCCCTTATCAATGTCTTTCTTCTAGAATGAAATATATATGTTTCTAATACCCTTTTTACTTCATCCATATTAGAAGATGTATTTACCTATATATTTAACAATTGAGGTTTCCCCATTGGTAAGTTTGCACTACTATTAGGTAAAGAATGCCACATAGTAATATGCGGTGATCATTTTTCATCATGAAGTGAGTCTTTATATCTCACAAATGGTATATCATCAATGAGATGGAACTTGGAGAACTGACATATTTGTTAGAAAAATAGGATCACATAGAAATAAAATAAAAGATATGTGAAAATAAAACATAAAAGATAAACAATACAATAGAGACACAGATATATGTGGGTCACCCAGTGTGGACTACATCCACCAGAGAAATTTCCAGGTCCTTCCTTTATTAGTATCCAACAAATGAAGGGATACAATCTATAACACATCCATTGTAACTTCCTCTTCTTTCTTTCAAAATATCCCGTCTCAAAATACAATATTACCTCTCATCCAAAACTACAATAAAAATCCCTCATACAAAATATGGGTTTCCTTTTTTATCGAAAACCCTAACATAACTTCTATCGTCATATATATGACCTTATAATGAACGATCCACATTGACTTTGAAATTAAATATTTTACAAGGTATTTTTCCCAAAATTTTCCTCGGTGGCCTACTAGCCCCCATGCACCCTGATTGGGGGGTAGGTACCCCCAGATCCCATTCACTCGGGGGACAATCCCTAAAACCTCGATAGAAGGGGGTTATTCATACCTACATATGAATCAAGAAGATAATCAGACTCCACAACCAATAATCTCTCACTTGGAGATTGGTCACAACAAATCCATTGTTGTTGTACCTATTGAACTATGATCCACCTTGGACCTGGGAAATTTCTCATATTCACCTTCATCCTTGAAGGCCAAATAAAATTGAGCAGGAACTGAATTTCTCCCTGGTAACTACCTTTGTTAACGTGTCTGCAGGATTATGGCTAGTATGTATATTTTCCAAGTTCAATTGTCCATATTCTAAAAGAGGATACATGAAATAGTGCCTGAGATGTATATTCTTAGTATTATAATGGATGGTGGATTTCTTTGCAAGATGAATGACACCTCCTATTTTCCTTCTTCTTTCCCAATTCCTTCATAAAAATCTGTAACCAAATCATCTCCTTACTAGCCTTTGTAGGAGCAACATACTCCACTTCCATTTTTTAAAGTGAAACAACCTTTTCCAGTTTCAAAATCCAACTTGTTGTTGTTCCACCTACACTAAAACCATACCCTATGGTAGTCCTCCTACTATCTTTATTACTTGCCATATCTGAATCAACATATCCCTGCAAACCAATGTTTTGAACCTCCAAAACATAATGCATGAGTAGTAGTACCTATCAAATACCTGAGAATCCACTTTACTGCATTCTTTACCTAGATTTTCCATATACCTTCTCATAACTCCCACTGCATGTGCAATATCTCGTCTTGTGCACACCATAACATACATCAAGCGAATAAATGTTGATGAATAAGGGACCCTCGACATGTATTCTATCTTCCCTTGTGTATTGGGACATAATTCCTTGGTTAATTTGAATTGGTTGGACAAAGGTGTAATAACTAATTTTTCATTATACATTCTAAACCTCTCCAACACCTTGTTATTCTCATACAAAGTATTTTCTTTGCAACACCGAAATCCTCCATCACAAATGAATTTTCTAATTTCTTTTTGAGAACATTTATATCCTGCATGTTAGACCCTTCAACAATCATGACATATAGTACAATAGAAAGATAATATAGCTTCCATTTTCTATCCTCTTAAAATAAACAAAGTGATCAAAATGACATATATTATAACCTTGTTCTGTCATAAACCTGTCAAACTTTAAATACCATTGTCTTGGATCTTTCTTTATTCCATACAAGTTCTTCTTCAACCTGCATACCAAATTATCATTCCCTTTCCCCTCACATCCCTATGGTTGTTGCATATAAATATCTTCCTCTAAATTTCCATGGAGAAAAGTTATTTTTTCCATCTAATTTTTCAAGATGCAAATATTCTACTACCACAAGACTTAAAATAGTCCTAATTAGATTCATTCTAACAACAGAAGAAAATATTTCATTAAAATCTATACCTTTCTTTTGTGAAAACCCCTTTACAACAAATCTATCCTTGTACTTTTTTTTCCCTCCATCTTCTTCCTTCAACCTGTAAACCTATTTATTCTACAATTCTCTTTTTCCTAGAGGAAACTAAACCAAGTCCCAAATCTAGTTATTTACCAAGGAATCCATTCCCTCTTTCATGCCTTTTCCCCAGTTATTTTTAGTGTCTAGCTACATTACCTCTTCATAAATTTCCAGTTAACTAGAATCAATCAAGAATAAATAATAAAATGAAAGAGAGTATCATTTTGGGGGTCTACTTAACCTATTAGATCTTCTAAAAGAACTTGTAGGAGTTTGAGGTGCTTGTTGCTCATGTTGTTGTACATTTTGATTTTCTGGTACCTTTGGAATTTCATTTTCTTTGATTTCATCAAGCACTGTGTATTATGTGTTTTCCTTTTCTTGTTTCTTTCCTTGCAACTAATCTCTATACATGACCTTTTCATTGAATACCACATATCTACTCCTTATTATTTTATGATTTTCATAATCCCATAAGTGATAACCAAAATCATTAACACCATATCCAATAAAGGTACACTTATTGGATTTTTCCTCAATCTTTTTTCTATTTTCTTTATCAATATGGACAAATGATTCACAATCGAAAGTATTCACAAATTAGTAGTTTACCTTTTTAACTGTCCATGTTCCTCTGGAATGCCACCATCCAAGGATCTTGAAGGCCCTTTGTTTATTAACTAAACAACGGTATCTATAGCATCTTCCCAGAACTGTAAGGGAAACCCAACATGCAATCTCATACTCTTTTCACGCTCCATGATTGTCATGTTCATCCTTTTTGACACACCATTTTCTTGTGGTGTTCTTGGAACTGTCTTCTCTCTATGAATTTCATGCTATGAATAATAATAATCAAACTCATTGCTACAATATTCACCTCCATTTTATGATCTGAGACACTTCAACTTTCTTGTCTCATTCTCAACCAAAGATTTACATTTCTTAAAAGTGTCAAAAACATCATATTTTGGTTGAATGTAATAAACCCAAGTTTTTATAGTTGCATCATCAATAAAAGTAACATAATAAAAATAACCACCAAGAGTTGATACCTAAGATGGTCCCCATACATCTATATGCACAAGCTCTAACTTTCCACTCATCTTTTCCTTTCCAACTTTGAGAAATCTAACTCTCTTCTATTTTCCATAAACACATTGCTCGCAGAAATCCAAATAAATTTGTTTAATATATGACAACAAATTCCTTTTGTGAAGTATCTAAATCCCCTTCTCACTCATGTGTCCAAGCCTATGATTCCATAGTGCTTTATCCACTCCTGTAGAAGATAAAGAGATATAAAATTCAACATTACCAATACATAAATACAATTCACCTACGTTCTCTCAATTTTCCATTACCAATGATCCTTAAGCAACCTTACATGCCTTATCTGTAAATGTAGATATACAACCTTAACTTGATAACTTTTTTTTCAAAATTAGATTTGTTCTCAGATAAGGTTTCCATTATTTTTCTTTATTTGTACCTTACCCATTCCAACAATTTGACATGGTTAATAATCACCAAAATAAAACTGTCCAAAATCACCTTGAACATAATATTAGAAATATTTCCTATGGGGTGTGGCATGAAATGAAGCCCCTGAATCTACTACCCAAGATTCAGTAATATTCTCTAAAGAAAGAATCAAAACATCTGGTAACACATCACCTTTTACATTTACTTATTTATTTTTATCCTGTTGTCCATATCTTTGTTTCTTTGGAGCTCTGTAGCATTTCTTCAGATGTCCTTTCTTCCCAAAATTCCATCACTCTATCTTTCCTAGTCTAGATTTGGATCTTCCCTTCCTACAATTACTATGGTTTGTTGAGCTCGTTCCTCTATTCTTTTTTCTTCCCCTTTTCTCCATGATCAACACATTACCTAATGACTCACCTGTGCTTTTCCATCACATTTCCTCACTAAAGATAAAATCAACAACATCATCAAATTTAAGAGTGTTTGAACCATAGATAGAGCTACTTACAACCATATCCAAGTCATTCCCACTTTTTGGCAATGAGAACAAGAATAGAAGAGCCCTAACCTCATCATCAAATTCCACTCCTACATAAATTAGATGATTAGTAATTGTATTAATTCATTTAAATGGTCGACAACATATCCACACTCTAAGATCTTCATATTAAATAATCGCTTCATTAGAAATACCTTATTAGAGGACGAGGGTTTTTCATATGGTTTAGGCAATGCCTTCATAATATATTACATTGTCATTTCTTTTGAAATGTTGAAATCCACCAATGTTGGCAGACATAGTCATATCATTCCTAATGCCTTTTTGTCAAGAAACTCCCATTCCTCATCTTTCATACTCACCGAATTCTTTTCATTTTTTCCTAATAGTAGGGAAATATCCTTTTGATATAGATAATCTTCCATTTTCATCTTCCATAAATGGTAATTTTGGCCATGAAATTTCTCAACATTAAACTTTCCATCTTCTATCATTTCTCCCACTCAAACCAAGAACCCTCTTTTCCTATGAGTTTCCTTTCACTCTGATATCAGTTGTTAGAAAAATAGGATCAGGAAGAAATAAAATAAAACAAATGTGGAAATAAAAAACATAATATACATAATACAATAGAGAAATATATATGCATGGTTCACCCAGTGTGGGTTGTGTCCACCAGATAAATTGTCAGATCCTTCCTTTATTATTATCCAACAAATGAAGGAATACAACCTATAATACACCCTCTATAACTTCCTCTTCTTTCTATCACAATCTCCTCTCTTAGAACACAATATTACCTCTCATACACAGTCGCAATACAATTCCCTCATACAAACAAATGGGTTTCCCTTTTAGTCAAAAACTCTAACATACTTTCTACCATCAGATCTACTAACCTATAATGAATGATCCAAATTGACTATGAAATTAAAATATTTTACAAGGAAATTTTCCCAAAATTTTCCTCAGGGGCCCATTGGCCCACATGCCCCCTAATCGGGGGGGTAGGTCCCCCCCATCCCCCCTTCATTTGGGGGCCATCCCCTAAATCCTTGATAGAAGGGGACTAGGAATACATGCATATCAATTAGGAAGATAATCAGGCTCCACAAGGAACACATATTTTGATACCGGTAGTTGTGTAGTTATCATCCAAAAGGTGCAGTTTCACAAAGCTCTTGAAGTCAAAAAAATCATGAAGTAAATATAGGACATAGGAATTGTGATTTTCATATGTCCTATAAGTGTCCACCATCTTTGGCAGTGAAAGTGTGTCTTCTCACATTAATTTAGTTCACAACCTCCCATAAGTTCTATCTATGACTTCATGTGTGTGCTCCATAGGGAGGAATCCAAATTCAACAATGTCAAACACCATCATTGATGTTTAAAGGGATAAAATAAAGCACGTAGTGATTTTTTTTTATCACCTGCACAACTATAAATTTGCAACAATAATATTTTTTTGCAATTTGATATTTGACATAAAACAATTTATACTATCAAGACTTATCTCATGTGTTTGCATATAATCTTATCTATAGATAACACAATCTTCTTAAGGCTCGGATTGTAGTATAGCTTCATGCAATGGGTGTTATTCCTCTTTTGTAAAAAAAATCCCCATATTGATACATCATTAATTCTTCAAGATTCTTTAGACATTTATCCATTAAAATCACAGTGAAAGTCAAGTCATCTCAAAACAAAAATGACTGAAGTGATCAAAGCACCCAATTTTGTGTCCATGTGTAAGTATACTAGTCAAATAAATAGAATGATTCATGACTTTTCTAACAAAATTTTCCTCCTTACCCAGACTTGGTATATAAGTATTTGACTTATCCATATTTACATGCACAACGCAAAGTTAAATTCTTAGATTCTTCTTTGTAGATAATCTATGTGTATATACTATAGTACATATGGAAAAAACTTGCAATATATTGATTATAGGTTGCATGAACTATAATAATTCATGATCACTTGCAAGGATATCAAAGTGATCTATAAACCTAAAGAATAAAAATACTCATAGCAATTTGCAAGAAAGAAATAAAGAAGTGAATCTTAACTCTTGAAGTAAATAATAAATACTTAATAACTTCATTATCATTCACTCACAATGTGAGTATATATAATAAGTGCAATTCCTAAAAGAGGAATTCAAATTGCATGATGCATTGTGCATGAGAACCTAGTTAGACTTAAGTTAGAGATTAAATTCCCTAATTTAGCTATACCAATATCTAAATAGTGATTTAACTACACCTAGGTGTCATGTGATTACTTAGTTACCCAAAAATAGAAACATAATCTATGAATAGATCATAGAAAATAGAAAATGGCTAAAAATAGTTAAGTGGAGCACCTTCCTTCCTTGAATCTAAGGATTGGGTTCCTAAAATATTTCTAGGAGCTCAAACAAAGTAAATAGAGTTATAAAGTTAGGAAATATGATGCTAAAATCAAGTAAGAGAATGCGAAGTATGCCATTATTGGCTAAAGATAGAAAATTTCTCCCTAAAATCTAGAGATAGAGCACATGCATGGCTCACTTGGTCAAAATTAGTCAAATTTTGACAAACAAACTCATGAGATCAAGCTCTAAATGACCAACAAGACGGAATATTCTCTAATATCCTCCCATAATCCTAACTTGATGAAATTAAATTAAAATAATTGAGTCCCAACCAAAATATGTCATTTTAGGTACTCAAATACAAGGGAAAAAATCCTCAATAGTGAGGAAAGAGGAAAAATATCATGGGAAAACAACCTCCCTCAAAAGCATATGATGATAAGAAGAGTATGAAGTATCCTATAAATTCTCCACTCGTCCCAAGTGTCCCCACAAGTCTCTATACAACTACTCTGTGAAGGACTTGTTGAATATGTATGCAACATGATCCATTAACAAAAATATTGCAGTGAAATAACTCAATCTTGTATAAGCCCTCAAATGTAGTGCATGTGTATCTCTGTGTGCTTATTTCTTTTCCCCTATACTGGATTGGTGGAAATTTTAGTAACACTTTGATTGCCACACCATGTGACCTTTAGATGGTGGAACTGAAGACCAAACTTTGTGACGCAGCCGCGCTCGCAAGAACGTCTGCTCACAGGATATTTCTTCCCTTCGCGGCCCGAAGAACTCTAAGGCTCTTCAATTCCCTATCGGGAATTCTGCACCCACATAAATTTTTCGTGCGATCTCCTCTCTGTACTCGAAGGATCGGACTTTGTGACTTCATGAAGCCAAAGGTCGAGCATTCGGTTCCCGAATCCCCAAAACCCGATACAAGTCAATGCTGACCCTTTCCTCTCCTTATCATGATTTCCCTTATCGCGATCTCGACACTTGCGATGTGAGTAACTTGTTTTTACCGACTCCCAATCCCCAATATACCGAAACTCTGACACACGCACGAGTTTGAACTTTTAATGCTTTCACCTTATCGGCATTTCTAAGTTCCCAATATCGTGAATCCTGATGAGATAGTTTCAGGACTTCTCGCTGCGAAACCCTGATATGAAGTGCCACCTGTCCATGCCACCAACTCCTGTGGCCCCACATTATTTACGTAGCCATCATTTGAATCAATCTCTTTCTATTAATACAAATGTCTATACATGGGTGTTCTTACACAACTCTCTGCATTCTCCTCTTCTCAATGCTCAAAATAATAATATTACAATGCATAATGAGGGTGTTTATATCCCGTTTCCCTCTTGCGCTTTCAAGCAGTGTAATCTAGAATTAAATTCTATCTACCTGCATTAACTATCTTAAATGCCTCCTACCTACTAAGGATGAGAGATAAAGGTTCAAGGTATGATTACAATGTACAAGTGTGCCTCTTCTTAATGACTTCATTTAAGATCGCGCAACAAATTCCAAAGCAATTCAAAATTTTATGTTGGTGCTTGTCCAACTATCCACTTGCATTCGCGTTGGCTCGCTTGATGTGGGAGATGCTCCTGCATCATACTCCCTTGCTTGGAAAATTTCATGGGATCCTTTCCATGAGCTCTTGCATGGTCTGTCCATGCTTCTGTATCTCTGTTTCTCTCTCCCAACTGGCATCTTCAACTGGATGGTTCTTCTATTTGACCAGATACTGAAAGTATTGCTTTCGCCTAGTCCTTTTGCTCACTCTCTTATCCAGTATGCGCTCCATCTACGGCTTCTCTGCAATTGGCATCTGCTTTGTCCACTAGATCACTGGTTTCTCATCTCTAGTCTCTGCTTCCCCGTCTCTGTATGGGTACAAACCCGAGACATTAAATATCAGAGAAATTACGATCCCATTGGGTAATTCAATCTCATAAGAATTCACCCCAGTTTTCTTCAAGACCCTACATGGACTGATTTTCTTCATCTTCAACTTATTGTATGTTCCTCCCGGGAACATTTCTTTCCTCAAATGTGCTAGAACCAGATCACCAACCTCAAATTGAAGTTGTCTCCTATGTTGATCGACTCTACACTTATACTCCTGGTTTGAATTATGCAATCGCTCCTTCACCTGGCTGTGAAGTTCTTTCATCGCCTCTGCGAATTCTTCTGCACTAGCACTCCTAGTCACAGTCTATTCTGAATCCCTCAGTTCAGAAATTCCTCTCGGCTGCATGCCATAAACAACCTGAAATGGAATCTGTCATTTTCTCCTATTCACCAAGTCATTATAAGAAAACTCTGCCTATGGTAATATGTTGTCCCACTGGTTGTGGTCTTCTGTCACTAAGATTCTCAGTAAGTCTCCCAAACTTCTGTTTAGTACCTCCGTCTGTCCATCCATCTGAGGATGATAAGCTGAACTAAATGCCAAGTTAGTTCCCAGCTTCTTCCATAAGGTCCTCCAAAAATGCCCTATGATTTTTGTATCTCGATCCGAGACTATACTTCTCAACAACCCATGAAGTCGAATGACCTCTTTGAAAAATAGATTCGCAATGTGAGTTGCGTCACTGGATTTCTGAAATGGAATGAAGTGTCCCATATTGGAAAATATATCCACTACCACAAAGATTTAATCAACACCTCTTTGTGTCCTTGGCAATCCCAATACAAAATCCATGTTGATTGCATCCCACGACCTTTCTGGTACGGGCAATGGTTGATAAAATCTCGCATTTTGCTTCCTTCCCTTCGAATGCTAGCAAATTCTACATCTATCTACGAATCGCTTGACGTATGCTCGCATTCCCAGCCAAAAATATGACTCATTCATCTTTGCGAAGGTCTTTTCATGACCAAAGTGTCCTGCCAATCCTCCACTGTGTTTCTCCCTCATGGAGCATTTTGGAATGCACAGTTGATTACCTCTAAACAATAATCCTTCCTGGATCATATATTCTATCCACTGGATTCTGTCTTTGAGAATTGGATCCTCAGTTGCTTCATACGCCTCCTTAAAATCCTGATCTTCTACGTACATGTTCCTGAGATCATCAAAACCCAACGTTTTGACTCTAAACTCCTGCAACAACAAACACTTCCTGCTCAAAGCATTAGCCACTTTGTTAGCAGTACCAGAAATATGTTTAATCACAAATGTGAAGTTCTGCATATAATCAACCCATTTGACATGTTTTTGATTCAACTTCTCCTGTTGAGTCACAAACTACAATGCATGATTGTCACTGTACAAGACAAACTCTTTCAGGATCAAGTAATGCCTCCATTTCTTCAATGCCTGTATGATAGCATAAAACTCCTTATCATAAGTGGAGTAATTCACTTTCACTTCATTCATCTTCTCACTGAAATATGCTATCAGCCTGTCTTCTTGACTCAAGACTGCCCCAATCACGAATCCACTTGCATCGCATTTCACTTGAAATGTTTTCTGGAAATCCAGAAACACCAAAACTGGTTGTTCCGTAATCTTCCTCTTCAACAGATTGAAACTTTTCTCAGCCTCTATAGTAGAGTGAAAATATTTGTGTCTTTTATTCATTGTATCCATCATCACTGCGTTAATTCCACTGAAATTCCTGATGAATTTTTGATAGAAACTAGCTAATCTGTGAAAACTTCTCACCTCAAATATATTCTTTGGTGATGGCCAATTCTTCATTACCTCCACCTTATCTGGATTGATCCTCAACTCATTTGCTGAAATAACAAACCCCAAGTAAATGAGCTTTGTCTTCATGAATGAGGATTTCTTCATGTTGATCAACAGCTTCTCCAGCTGTAATATCTGCATCACTGTAGCCAAATGATTCAGATGCTCTGCCATTGTTTTACTGTAAACCAGTATGTCATCCAAAAACACAATGACAAATTTCCCGATGAAATCCCTCAGGACTTCGTTCATCAACCTCATGAAGGTACTCGGCACATTTGTTAATCCAAATGGCATAACAAGCCATTCATACAACCCTTCATTGGTTTTGAATTTTGTCTTCCATTCATCACCTTCTCTCATGCGAATCTGATGATAACCGCTTTTCAAATCAATCTTTGAAAAATACTTCACTCCACTTAAGCAATCCATCAGATCATACATCCTTGGAAATGGAAACCTGTACCTGATGGTTATCTTATTGATCGCTCTCGAGTTAGTACACATCCTCCAACCTTTGTCTTTCTTCGGATTTAGTACTATTGTAACAACACATGGACTCAAGCTTTCCCTGACCAAACCTTTGTCCAATAAATCCTGGACTTGCCTTTTAACCTCTTCATTCTCTTGTGGCATCAATCTGTATGTGGCTTTGTTTGGAAAACTGTATCCTGGTTTGAGATCAATATGATGGCTCACACTCCTGATCGGTGGCAATGAACAAGGTAGTTCATCCACTATGATGTCAGTGAATTTTTCCAGCAGTTCCTGAACTTCTTCTGGTAAATCATCCACCCTTGTGCTAGTCAGAACAATCCTCGGCTTTTTGACCACTATGAACTGTGGGTCCTCCTTCTTCTTAACCTCTGTAAGAAGTTCCTTCCCACTCATGAGAAGTACTGTGTTTCTTACCTCTGACTTTACCTCCTTATCCTTTATTAGAAGCAACATGTGTGTCCTCCCACTCTTCTCTAGGGTGTATGTGTTCATTCTCCCATCATGAATCACATTCTTGTCATATTGCCATGGTCTACCCAGAAATAGATGACAAACATCCATAGGAATGACATCATACAATATCTTATCATTATATCCTCCTATCTTGAATTCAACCAAGCATTGTTTAGTGACAGTTACCTGGTGTCCTTTCTATAGCCACGAAACTCTGTATGGGCTTGGATGATCAGTCGTTTCCAGCTCCAGCTTCTCTACCATCTCTGTAGATACGAGATTATCCATGCTACCACTATCTAGAATGAGCTTGCATACCCTGTCCTTGGTTTTGCAAGTAGTCCTGAAAAGTCTAGTCCTTTGGACTGAACTCTCCACCTCTTTCTCGGGTGTCAAAAGGAATTTTCGCATCATCAACAATCTTCCACCTTCAGCGTCTTCTGCCTCAACATCCCACCTCTACACCTCGGCGATGTGAGCTTATCCAATGTCCTTCTTTTTATCTAGACACTCATAAGACTTGTGCCCATTCTTTCCACATGTGAAGCATGTGATTACTCCACCTCTTCCTCTTCCTCTACCTCTAGCACGAGGAAAAGTGTTGTTGTCAGCATAATCTCCTCTCTTCTCATTATGCTCTCCCCTATGTTCAACATATTTCCCTCTCTGTGAGGTTCCACCTCTCTCAATTTTACCCTGAGGTTTCTTCCATTCCTCCATGGGATTCTGATATTTATCCTGGGCAACTAATTTGCCTTTGGGCTGACTTCTACCTCAGCCCCTCTGACTCTTCTTTCAGATCATCTTCTCTTCAGCTTTCAGAGCCATCTGATAAGCATCTTCCACCATTCGGATGGTTACCATGCTCATCTCATCTTGGATATCATATCTTAGGCCATTCATGTATCTGGAAACTTTCTCATCATCGCTCTCCCGATGACCTTCCCTGATGTTCAGTTTGTAGAATTCCTCAGTATATTCCTTCACTGTCATCAGCTTCTATCTCAGGTTCTACATCCTCCTGAACAAAGTAATTTGATAATCCCTGGGGATGAATTTCACCTTCATCTTCGCGATCATTCGATCCGATCTTTTGATCTTTTGCTTTCCCTTGCAACGTCTATCAGCTTGTAGTCCATCCCACCACAATGCTCCATGTCCCTTCCGTCTTGTGATAGCATGCTTGACTTTCTTGTCCTCTTCAACATCTTCATAGTCGAAGTATTTGTCTAGAGCTCTAATCTAGTCTAGGAGCTCCTCTGCATCCAAGTTTCCCTTGTAAACTGGAATGTCCATATTTTCTCTTGTGCCCATCCTTGCAATAGCTTTGATCAAATGTTTGTTTGATGCATCTTCGGCTGCAACTTCTTCTTCTCGTTTAGCCTCTGCTTCACTTTCAGAATCACTAAGATCCCCTACATTGGCTGTGCGTCTTTGCGCTATCTCCATGTCTTCGAGTCTAGCTCATAGATCACGCATCTCTCTTTCCATTTCTGGATTTTGCATCTATATACCTCTTCTTCTCATCATTTCCCTATCCTCTGGATCGTGTGATTGCATGTCCCTTCTCCTTGGTGGCATGGTGAATTCTCTTCTTTGCTACAGAAAGAAAAGAACCCTTCGAATCTCTGATACCAAACTGACGTTTTGTATCAGAGTGCTCCTTATCTCTTATGCCTCCCTTACCTAAAATATACAGACAAGAATCAGGCTCTGATACCAGATGGATGCAGCCGTGCTCGCAAGCACGTCTTCTCACAGGATCTTTCTTCCCTTGGCAACCCAAAGAACTCTAAGGCTCTTCAATTCCCTATCAGGAATTCTGCACCCACTGAACTTTTCGCGTGATCCCCTCTCTATAATCGGAGGATCGAGCTTCATGACTTCGCGAAGCCAAAGGTCGAGCATTCGGTTCCCAAATCCCCAAAACCCGATACAAGTCAACGCTAACCCTTTCCTCTCCTTATCGGGATTTCTGTTATCGCTATCTCGACACTCGCAATGTCGAGTAACTTGTTTTTACCGACTCTCGATCACCGATACGCTGAAACTGCGACACATGCGTGAGTTTGACCTTTCAACGCTTTCACCTTATCGACATTTCTGAGTTCACAATATCGTGAATCCTAATGCGATAGTTTCAGGACTTCTCACTGTGAAACCCCGATATGAAGTGCCACCTGTCCACGTCACCAAATCCTGTGGCCCCACACTATTTACATAGCCTTCGGGATATCACTTATCACAATTTGCAATTCCCGTTGCAATACTACGGAGTTTCAACCCACGAAACCCCGATATACGAATTCACGAGCAGATCTGACGGCCCTTGTGGCTCAGATATGGTTCCTTCCCGTCCTGAGCTTGGAACCTTTAGAAAATATGTTGTCGTATCTTCCTTGCACCTCCTTTAGATCTAACATCCCATGGAATGTTGTGAATCCTCCTCGGAGAATGCTGATCGTCCGTCCTTCCTTGATGATTCCTGTGAAGGACCAAGTGTTCTTTCATTGAACTCGTCCACCTCCGGCAAACTTACGAATCCTTCTTGAACCTTCTTGGTGAAACTTCTCTGCACGGACCCCAACAGTTTTGAAGGCCTTACCCTTCTTGAGATTTACCAACTCTGCGTCCTTCAAAAATCTTTTCACGCACTCCTTGCGGTAAACATTCAACCACTTCCTAGTGTTTAACTTTCTTTGACCCTGTGCACTCTTGCAACAACAGTCTTTAAGCACTTCTCTAAGGTTTGCAACCCTGAAATTCACTCGGCCTGCGCACTCCTTGCACAACTCCTGTGCCTATCTGCACTTCTGAATGAATGAGAACAAAAGCTATCTCTATCTGAACCCGTTGTTAATGCACTCCTTAAGGACACTTCAACTGCACTCCTTGTAGGAATCTTTGCTCAGATAGAGAAAAAATTGAAACTCATTCCTACTTCCTCTCAGACTTCAAAATCAAACATGAAATCATATACACAACATATTAAAGAAAATGTATGACAGGAAGCAAACATTCATGAACAAATCATTCAGCGTCAATACACAGAGAACAACACAAAACCATGAATTTGAATCAATCTCTTTCTATTAATCCAAATGTCTGTACATGGGTGTTCTTACACAACTCTTTGCATGCTCCTCTTCTCAATGCTCAGAATAATAATATTACAATGCACAATGAGGGTGTCTATATCCCATTTCCCTCTTGCACTTTCAAGCAGTCTAATCTAGAATTAAATTCTATCTACTTGCATTAACTATCTTAAATGCCTCCTACCTACTAAGGACGAGAGATAAAGGCTCAAGGTCCGATTACAATGTACAAGTGTGCCTCTTCTTAATGAATTCATTTAATATCATGCAACAACTTCCAAAACAATTCAAAATTTTATGCTAGCGCTTGTCCAACTGTCCACTTGCATTCGCGTTGGCTCGCTTGATGTGGGAGATGCTCCTGCATCATACTCCCTTGCTTGGAAAATTTCATGGGCTCCTGTCCATGAGCTCCTACATGGTCTATCCATGCTTCTGTATCTCTGTTTTACTCTCCCAATTGGCATATTCAATTGGATGGTTCTTCCATTTGACCAGATACTCAAAGTATTGCTTTCGCCTGGTCCTTTTGCTCACTCTCTTATCTAGTATGCGCTCCATCTGTGGCTTCTCTGCAAATGGCATATGCTTTTTCCACTGGATCAATAGTTTCTCATCTCTAGTCTCTATTTCCCTAGCTCTGTATGGGTACAAATCCAAGACATTGAATATCAGAGAAATTTCGATCCCATCGGGTAATTCAATCTCATAAGCATTCGCCCCAATTTTCTTCAAGACCCTACATGGCCCGATTTTATTTATCTTCAACTTATTTTATGTTCCTCTTGGGAACCTTTCTTTCCTCAAATGTGCCAGAACCAGATCACCGACCTCAAACTAAAGCTTTCTCCTATGCTGATCGGCTCTGTGCTTATACCCCTGGCTTGAATTTTGCAATCTCTCCTTAACCTGGTTGTGAAGTTCTTTCATCGCCTCTGCAAATTATTTTGCACTAGCGCTCCTAGTCGCAGTCTGTTCTAAATCCATCAGTTCAGAAATTCCTCTCGGTTGCATGCCATAAACAACCTGAAATGGACTCTATCATGTGCTCCTATTCACCGAGTCATTATAAGCAAACTCTGCCTGTGGTAATATGTTGTCCCACTGGCTGTGGTGTTATGTCACCAAGCTTCTCAGTAATTCTCCCAGACTTTTGTTTACTACCTCCATCTGTCCATCCATCTAAGGATGATAAGCTAAACTAAATGCTAAGTTAGTTCCAATCTTCTTCCATAATGTCCTCCAAAAATTCCCTATGAATTTCGTATCTTGATATGAGACTATACTTCTCGACAACCCATGAAGTTGAATGAACTCTTTGAAAAAAAGATTCGCAATGTGAGTTGCTTCACTGGTTTTCTGACATGGAATCAGGTGTGCCATATTGGAAAATCTATCCACTACCACAAAGATTGAATAAACACTCTTTGTGTCCTTGGCAATCCCAATACAAAATCCATGCTGATTGCATCCCACGACCTTTCTGGTACGGGAAATGGTTGATAAAATCCCTCATTCGGCTTCCTTCCCTTCAAATGCTAGCAAATTCTGCATCTATCTACGAATCACTTGACGTCTTCTCACATTCCTGGCCAAAAATATGACTCATTCAACTTTGTGAAGGTCTTGTCATGACCAAAGTGTCCTGCCAATTCTCCACTGTGTTTCTCCTTCAGCAAGTTCTCCCTCATGGAGCATTTTGGAATGCACACTTGATTACCTCTAAACAATAATCCTTCCTAGATCATATATTCTATCCACTAGCTTCTGTCTCTGAGAATTGGATTCTCAGCTGCTTCATACGCCTCCTTAAAATCCCGATCTTCTACATACATGTTCCTGAGATCATCAAAACCCAACGTTTTGACTCTGAACTCCTGCAACAGCAAACACTTCCTTCTCAAAGTATCAACCACTTTGTTAGAAGTACCATAAATATGTTTAATCACAAATGTGAAGTTCTGCATATACTCAACCCATTTGACATGTTTATGATTCAACTTCTCTTGTTGAGTCACAAACTGCAATGCATGATTGTCACTGTACAAGACAAACTCTTTCGGGATCAAGTAATGCCTCCATTTATTCAATTCCTGTATGATAGCATAAAACTCCTTATCATAAGTGGAGTACTTCACTTTCACTTCATTCAACTTCTCGCTGAAATATGATATCGGCCTGTCTTCTTGACTCAAGACTGCCCCAATCGAGAATCCACTTGCATCGCATTTCACTTGAAATGTTTTCTAGAAATCCGGCAACACCAAAAATGGTTGTTCCGTAATATTCCTCTTCAACATATTGAAAGTTTTCTCAACCTCTACAATCTAGTGAAAATATTTGTGTCTTTTCTTCACTGTATCCATCATCGCTGCACTAATTCCACTGAAATTCCTGATGAATTTTTGGTAGAAACTAGCTAATCCGTGAAAAATTCTGACCTCAAATATATTCTTCAGTTATGGCCAATTCTTGATTACCTCCACCTTATCTGGATCCATCCTCAACTCATTTTCCAAAATAAAAAACCCCAAGTAAATGAGCTTTGTCTTCATGAATGAGGATTTCTTGATGTTGATCAACAACTTCTCCTACTGTAATCTTTGCATCACTGTAGCCAAATGCTTCAAATGCTCTACCATTGTTTTACTGTAAGCCAGTATGTCATCCAAATACACAATGAAAAATTTCCCGATGAACTCCCTCAGGACTTCGTTCATCAACCGCATGAAGGTGCTCGGTGCATTTGTTAAGACAAACAACATAACAAGCCATTCATACAACCCTTCATTGGTTTTGAATGTTGTCTTCCATCCATCACCTTCTCTCATGCGAATATGATGATAACCTCTTTTCAAATCAATCTTTGAAAAATACTTCACTCCACTCAAGCTATCCATCAGATCATCCATCCTCGGCAATGGAAACCTGTACCTGATGGTTATCTTAATGATCGCTCTTGAGTCAGTACACATCCTCCAGCCTCCATCTTTCTTTGGACTGAGTACTATTGGAACAACACATGGACTCAAGCTTTCCCTGACCAAACCTTTGTCCAATAAATCCTGGACTTGCCTTTTAACCTCTTCACTCTCTTGCGGCATCAATCTATACACGGCATTGCTTGGAAAACTAGCTCTTGGTATGAGATCAATATGATGGCTCACACTCCTGATCGATGGCAACGAACGAGATAGTTCATCCACTATGATGTTAGTAAATTCTTCCAGCAGTTCCTGAACTTCTTCTGGTAAATCATCCACCCTTGTGTTAGTCAGAACAATCCTCGACTTTCTGACCACTATGAACTGTGGGTCCTCCTTCTTCTTAACCTCTGTAAGAAGTTCCTTCCCACTCATGAGAAGTACTGTGTTGCTTACCTCCAACTTTACCTCCTTATACTTTATTGGAAGCAACATGTGTGTCCTCCGACTCTTCTCCAGGGTGTATGTGTTCATTCTCCCATCATGAATCACATTCTTGTCATATTGCCATGGTCTACCTAGCAATAGATGACAAACATCCATAGGAATGACATCACACAATATCTTATCATTATATCCTCCTATATTGAATTCAACCAATTATTGTTTAGTGACAGTTACCTGGTGTCCTTTTTGTATCCACGAAACTCTATATGGGCTTGGATGATCAGTCATTTCCAGCTCCATCTTCTCTACCATATCTATAGATACGAGATTATCTGTGCTACCACTGTCTACAATGAACTTGCATACCCTATCCTTGGTTTTGCAAATAGTCCTGAAAAGTCTGGTCTTTTGGACTGAACTCTCCAGCTCTTTCTCGGGTGTCAAAAGGACTTTTCACATCATCAACAATCTTCCATATTCAGAATCTTCTCCCTCAACATCCCACCTATGTGCCTCGGCGATGTGAGCTTCTCCAATGTCCTTCTTTTTATCTGGACACTCATAATACTTGTGCCCATTCTTTCCACATGTGAAGCATGTGATTACTCCACCTCTTACTCTTCCTCTACCTCTAGCACGAGGAAAAGTGTTATTGTTAGCATAATCTCCTCTAGTAGGAGACTGATTGATTTTCTAGTAGGAGTTGGGAAGCCTCAGCGCATTTTTGAGTGGTAGCTCAGCCCTGGGAGGCGAGCTGAGGAGCTAGTGACTCTCTCGTTGTGTGTGGCCCCTTTGCGGCTCGGGGGGCTGAGGGGGAAGAAGAGTACCCCTAGCATTTGGCTGGGAGGTACCGGTGAGCTCATTGAGGTCGGCAAGCAGGAGCAGGAGAAGCAGTAGCAAGGAATCGTCACGGCAAGCAAATAGGGCAAAGGTATGTTCCTAAACTAAGTAGTTAGAATGCATAGTAATGTATGAAAGGACTGCTAAAATTTTATTATTGCTCTGGACGGTGAAATTTTTATTAGGGTTCTGGTGGACTGTGTAAAATGAAAATATTTACTGCTCATGATTTGACTGTGCAAATTCCCTTTAGTTTTTCCCTGGACCATGGAAAATATTATTAATTAATGTTGCTCCTTCCCTGCAAGTTTATAGTTAAAACTCCATCCCTTTTTCTGGTTTAAATCCACCGAGTTTGATGGTGAGAGTCTTTGCATTTTATAGTCTAATCCCACTGCGTTCTATGGAGAACTTTCTGCGTTTGGGGGTTTATCTTTCCCTGTGTCCTTGTTAAATTGATTACCACCGTGAAGCGCAGCTCTCTAGACCGTCTAGTCACCCCAATCCTTTAACTTTTCCCACCAGGATTACCCTCGACCTCTGGTAACCCTATTATTTATGTTGTTTTAATAATGCCGTGTATAAAACCCTTAGTGTTAGTTAACCCCTAGACATGGCATGGAATCAATGTTTATCTTTCCTTTCTGCATAGGGTTGCAGTCGGATATCGGGGTTACCATTACGGGTAAACCATGGACAACCCTCACCCTGTGCAATAGGCAGAAATTCCTATGGTAGAGTAGCGTGTAATGGTCGTGGCCTCCTTGGGCATAGAAAACATTGGTTTCAACGTATCCCGGATAGTCATGCCTGCTAAGAAGTTACTGAGACTTTATTTCGCTCGCAACTTATTTTCGCACAGCACCAGCGAATGCCATGAGCAAGGCGTGATGGCTCTTCGTTCGGCAATCTGGATCCTGTAGCTTAGCCCTGATACGCTCGGCCGCGACTTCCCGGTAGATATTCTTCCCTTGCTGGAGTAAGCGGCTCGTGTAACCTGTGTATGGATATCACTTTATTAAAGAAGAAATTCCTCCTTTAACACTAAAAATAATTTCTATTAAATAACTGATCATAAACAAAAGGGTAAAAATAAAATATCATTAACTGGGCAGCTTGAAACTTGTGTGCATGCGGTTATGATTTTAATGTATACAGTTTTCAGTGTATTCACATTTGATCGTAGGTTTATGTTACATTTTCCACCTCTTTTGATATATATTTATATTACAATTTCCACCTCCCTTGATTACAGTTACGATATAGTTTACCCCGAGAATATAGGGTCATCTCCCCTAACAAACGGTTTCTCCATACGGTGCCTGACGGTGCTGTAGCGCCTCGTTGACCGTAGATGGGTGGGTGTAGCAGTTGGCCTGTGCATCCTCGAGGCGAGAAGGAGATCCGCCTGGCTCACAATCCGCGTTCAGACCCTTGGAGGGGTGACAGCGATCACGCGGGTTAGCGAGCCCCCTTTTTATTTTGACAGCGGGTAGTATAATGTTGCATAGGATTCCTTTAGGTAAACCGTAGATTAGAAGTTTGCCTCTGACTTGTCGTTTAGAAGGAAAGGTCTCTTCACATTTACGTGAATTATATTTATTCTTACCTTTACAATAATGCTCATATCATTATTTTTATGAAGTCTATTTTTAAAGATGTCTTGCGAATGACATGGCTGTGTTTAATGAGGTTAAAGCAAGAAATTAGTCTATAAGAAAAATGAAAGCTAATTCCCAGAATCTACATTCCAACCCTTCAGCAATGAGATCCTTACACTGTTCTTAATTACCACCAATGATTTGTTTTTCAGAAATTGATTTTTGTTTATATTTTATAATTGTGGGTTCAATTTAGAGGGCGCTCAACGGTTGCCTGGTGCAGCTGTCTCTAGCTGCGAATCGTAAATTATTGTTGGCCGTAATCCTCAACGCTAACGCGGGTTCCAAGTAAAAATGGTGTCAGCACCCCGTCATAAATCGCAGGCATGCTGCCAGCATTAACGCTGAAGGCTACCTCGAAATTACCCTACCCCATTCAACAAAAGCAGTAACGTTGATGTTGACAAGACTTCTCATTTAAAATTTGTTTTACGCCTTGATATTCTTGTTAATTGCAATAATAATTGTTTTTGCCGTCTTCCATGACTACCTGCCATCTTCTTTATGACTTAGTGTGTTATCCTTACTAGAATTTAATTGAACATTCTGTATTGTTATTCAAATAATAGCTTTATGTTTTATTAATAATTACGTTTTAGCCAGGTCAAATATTGCCGGAATTTATTGCGATATTGTTTTATAAAACGTGGACCTACCCCTTTTTCCTTCTTACTTGGATTAATATTTGTTAAATTCCCATGTAGGCATTAACCCTAAATTCCTCATTTTTCGTACCATTGAGACGTGAAGGGAAATGATAAGGTAAGCGTAGGTTATTAGGCATGATTCATCACCTGATATATGCTTATATGTTTTAGCTTTTAAATTTGAATGCACTTGTCAATGTTGTTTAAATGATTATACCGACATGGGTAGGTGCAATTTTAATACTGGCCTTCACATATTAGGGGTTTCCACATATAATTGCTATATCGGTTACTGGCCGTGATAATAATAGGCATTCACTGATTATTGCGTTATGCTTATAGGTATTCATTGATTTATTGTTGTAAGTTTAAGGTTTAATATTGTTTCAATTGGGCACGACAAGAATAATTGTAAATTAGAATAGTAATTTTGGTTAAAGCCGCAATTGTAATATTATAATAGGAATTCATTGATTTATTGTTGTAAGTTTAAGGTTTAATATTGTTTCAATTGGGCACGACAAGAATAATTGTAAATTAGAATAGTAATTTTGGTTAAAGCCGCAATTGTAATATTATAATAGGCATTCATTGATTTATTGTTATAGGTTTAAGGTTTAATATTGTTTCAATGGGCACGACAAGAATRATTKTAAATTAGAWTATTAATTTTGGTYAAAGMCRCAATTGTAATATTTGCTTACYGGCATTGGYAGTGCTTGTTAGATGGAATTATTAATAATTTKTTTTATTACCTGGGTATTAATAGTTTAACTTGCAATAATCARGTTGTTTAATTTGYGAGGGAATTAATGATGTTGATTTGCAATTTAGGGYTGTTTATTTKCCTTGAAATTACTTGACAAGTTGCAATATTAAGKGTCGTTTTATCTTGCAAGGTCAGTGGGGATTGGGTGAGTCGCATTKTTAATATCKGTTGAATGAATGTTCGGATGATGTTTAGATCGCAATGTTATTATTGGCTTAGTTGAAAGGTTAATGATTATTGTCATGTAAATGTTGAGTTGGATTCTTTTTAGTTKCCATTGATCGTAATGCCTAATGTTAATGCCCTTGGTCAAGTTAAAGTTAATAATAGTTKATTAAGGTTAAGTGCAKTATTTGCTAGAGTACTAATCAAAAGCAAGGAGGCTGAGTGTAGGCGTAGGGTAAGGAATGCCGACACTTTTAACGTTCCGTGTTAATTATTAGGAGATGGTAATGTTTATTTTTAATGAGGACTTGTATGCTGGAATGCCTTGAATTAAGCATAGTGACGATTGAGTTCTCCTGACCTGTGTCTCCCGTAGAGGTCACGAATGTCCTGGATTTTGTAATACTTGGGGTATTGTATTGAGTAGTATGTTCGTGTCGGGCGGGATCTAGACACCTCTTGTAGCTTAGTGTTTTTGTCTGTGTGTAATCCGGTGGAAGGAATCCAGTGACGTATCAAGAGTCTCGGGCTGTTTAAAGGCACAGTTCCACTCTTGCGACACATTCTGAGCCGTATCAGTAGTCTCGGGATGTTTAAAGGCATAGTTCCACTACTGCGACTCTACTGTCAGATTCCTTCATTCTGTGACAGTACTTTTCCCAACCCCTGGTGTCTGTCTCTGCCTACAACCATTAGTTGCCCACTTCCTGTTCGGGGGCGTTTGCTTCTTGTTGTCGCTATGATATGTCGGGTCATCTTGATTGTGTTCATCTTACTTGCATCCTGTCGGTTCGAGTGTTGACTTAGAGTCGAGGGGGTTGTTTCTTCTACACACGCGCACACACCTAAAAAAAAAAAATTCACCAGTTGACTGAGTAGATGTCCTTAGCCAGGAGGGTTGTTACATACAGAAAGAAAAGAACCCTTCTGAGCTTTGATACCAGACTAACATTTTGTATCAGAGTGCTCCTTATCTCTTATGCCTCCCTCGCCTGAAATATACAGACAAGAATCAGGATATGATACCAGACTGACGCAGCCATGCTCGCAAGCACGTCCGCTCACAAGATCTTTCTTCCCTTCGCGGCCCGAAGAACTCTAAGGCTCTTCAATTCCCTATCGGGAATTATGCACCCATAGAACTTTTTTCACGATCCTCTCTCTGTACTCAGAGGATCAGAATTCACGAATTTGCGAAGCCAAAGGTTGAGCATTCGGTTCCCAAATCCCTGAAACCCGATACAAGTCAATGCTGACCCTTTCCTCTCCTTATCGGGATTTCCCTTATTGTGATCACGACACTCACAATGCCGAGAAACTTGTTTTTACCGACTCCTGATCCCTGGTACGTCGAATCTCCAACACACACGTGAGTTTAACCTTTCAACGCTTTCACCTTATTGGCATTTTTGAGTTCGCAATATCACGAATCCTGATGCGATAGTTTCGGGACTTCTCACTGCGAAACCCCGATATGAAGTGCCACCTATCCATGTCACCAACTCCTGTGGCCCCACACTATTTACGTAGCCATCAGGATATCGCGTATCATGATTTCTCAATTCCCATTGCAATACTACGGAGTTTCAACCCATGAAACCCCGATATACAAATTCATGAGCAGATCTGACGGCCCTTGTGGCTCGGATCTGGGTCCTGCCCCTCTTGAGCTTGGAACCTTTAGAAAATACGTCACCATATCTTCCCTACACCTCCTTTAGATATAACATCCCACAAAACGTTGTGAATCCTCCTTGGAGAATGTTGACCATCCGTCCTTCCTTGATGATTCTTGCGAAGGACCAAGTGTTCTTTCACTGAATTCATCCACCTTCGGAAAACTTACGACTCCTTCTTGAACCTTCCTGGTGCAACTTCTCTGCATGGACCCCAACAGTTTCAAAGGCCTTACCCTTCCTGATATTTACCAACTCTGCGTCCTTTAGAAAACTTTGCATGCACTCCTTGCGGAAAACATTCAACCACTTCCCAGTGTTGAACTTTCTTCGACCCTGTGCACTCTTGCAGTAGCAGTCTTTAAACACTTTTCTCAGGTTCACAATTGTGAAATTCACTCGGCCTGCGCACTCCTTGCATGGCTCCTGTGCCTGTCTACACTTCTGAATGAATGAGAACAAAATCTATCTCTATATGAACCCGTTGTCAACGCACTCCTTGCGGACACTTCAACTGCACTCCTTGCATGAATCTCTGCTCAGATAGAGAAACAATTGAAACTCATTCCTACTTCCTCTCAGACTTCAAACTCAAACATGAAATCATATACACATCATATTAAATCAAATGTATGACAGGAAGCAAACATTCATGAGCGAATCATTCAGCGTCAATACACAAAGAACAACACAAAACCATGAATTTGAATCAATCTCTTTCTATTAATCCAAATGTCTATACATGACTATTCTTACATAGCTCTCTGCATGCTCCTCTTCTCAATGCTCAGAATAATAATATTACAATGCACAATGAGGGTGTCTATATCCTGTTTCCCTCTTGCACTTTCAAGCAGTCTAATCTAGAATTAAATTCTATCTACCTACATTAACTATCTTAAATGCCTCCTACCTACTAAGGACGAGAGCTAAAGACTCAAGGTCTGATTACAATGTACAAGTGCGCCTCTTCTTAATGACTTCATTTAAGATCGCTCAACAACTTCCAAAGAAATTCAAAATTTTGTGTTGGCACTTGTCCATCTGTCCACTTGCATTCGCGTTGGCTCGCTTGATGTGGGAGATGCTCCTGCATCACTTTGTAATTAAACCTTGCAACCAAACAACATATGTAGTATCATTCATTGGTCCCTTATATTCTTCCTCTATGGATGATAAATAAATATCAAATTGTTTCTTTCTTGACCAACATATAGTCCCGGATTAAAATATAAAAATATAATTGGAGGTGGAATTTCCATAATTTTTATAGCCAACTCAATCTAAATTTATATCCAACAATATCTAGTGTGCAACCTGCAACATAAAAAATACAAAAACTAGGAGTACCCTTCACATATAAAATTATTCTCTTAGCATCTTTCCAATGTAACTCATGAGGTGTATGCATGTACCTAAAAAATAATCCAAATGCATCATAGAGGTTAGTACAAGTGCGAGTGATGTAGAGAATACTCTAAACCAATGACCTGTACCTAGTATTATCCGTCAAAGATGTAGTACCGCCATTCTCAAGCTTGACCCTAGAAATAAATGGTGATGCTACCGATTTACAATATATCAGCTAAAACCTCATAAGTATATCTTGAGCATACTTGTATTGTGCCATATTGATCCATGAATCCAACTGGTTGATCTCAATTCCAAGAAAATAGTGAAAAAATCCTATATATGTCATAACAAACCTATCATGTAATGCATACTTTGTCAAAGAAATGGATGATGTTGAGATACCTATAGTAAGTAAATCATATACATAAATCATTATCAATAGCAAGGAGTCTACCCATCTAAACATATGCAAATTTGGGTCTAAATGGCATTGAGAGAATCCCTATGATAATAAGAAATAGTCCATCTTTACATACCAAGCTCATGGTGCTTGCTTGAGGCCATACAAAGACTTCTTCAAACTGCAAACAAGTGAATAATCATGTACATATCCCTATGTATTATCCATATATATATCCTCCTTAAGGTCTCCATAAATAAAATCACGCTTCACATCCATGTGGTGAACATCCCAACCTCTGGTTTTTGCAATGGCTAAAAATATCTTGATTGAGTCCATCTTTACAACTGGTCAAAAGGTCTATGTGTAGTCAATCCCATGAACTTATGACAAGCCCTTAGATATAAGCCAATATTTTTACTTTCTAACAATTCCATCAGTGGCTATCTTATTCCATTATTTCCATCCACACCGAACAATATTCCTACAAGGAGGAAGTGGAACCAACTCCCAAGTTTGGTTCTAGATGAGGGAATGATATTCCCAACCCATTGCATCCTCCCAATAAGTATTTCCTATAGCCTCTAAATAAGACTGAGGATATGATGTTGATACCATATATAAATGATTGGGTAGAAAGAATCAGTAGCATATAGTTCTTATGGAGCATCTTGAAACTAAGATCTAGTCCCCCATGTATCCATTGGATCACCCACTAAATATATTGTTTCCTATAGAGTTTTCTTTGCCTAAAATAGTATTGGTATCATATCTACAATAACCTTCTCATCCAATTCACTTTCTTCCCCATCATCATCTAATACCTAATATGAATATGAAGTATGATTGGAATGTGAAAGAACTACTTCAACTGGAAGTGGTGGATCAATAATAGGTTCCACCTTAAGTGCATGTATGGGACCTTATTTAAATGTTACACTTCTCACAATGAAATTTTTTTCCATAAGATGGTGAAAAAACCTATATCCCTTAACACCTTCAGGATACCCAAAAAATATATCCTCTTGACCTTGAGGTTCAAGATCCCTCTGCTTCTCTATTGGTATGTGTGCCCAAGGATGAGATCCAAAAACCCAAAAATGTGTGACTTCCATTTTATTACCTATAAAAGACTTGAAAGGAGTGATGCTGGAAATATTGTTGTCATTGATGTTAAATACAGAGGAAGAGTATGGATGTCCAAGATAAATATTGCAAGATGGATATTGTTGGAAATATTGTTTTTGGATTTTTGATGTTCAGTTTGGATACCATAGATACCTAGCTCAAATAGGAACATAGATTATATGGTTGAAAATATTATCTTGATACCTTTCCAATGGTATATGGAATTCCCTATAACTCCGTAGGAATGAGGAGATATGAATTTTTCTATTAGACAACCTACCTAGAAAATCAATGTCTACTCGGGTAGAAAATTCAGGTCGACTCAGGTCGACTCAACTAGTTTTTGGATTTTTGATGCTCAGTTTGGATACCCTAGATACCTAGCTCAAATGGGAGCATATATTATATGGTTTCAAATATTATTCTGGTACTTTTCCAATGGTATATGTAATTCTCTGTAATTCCCTAGGAACGAGGAGATACAAATTTTTCTAGTAGAAAACCCAGCTAGAAAATTCTGGTCTAATCAACTAGTCTTTATAGGTCATCCCTAAAAGTGAGGAAAAAATGACTATAAATACAAGATATTTGTGCTAATTTGAAGAGAACCTAAGAAAGAGATCAATTTTGAGGTGTGCAGAGAAGATATAAGGTGCACTAGAGGAAATGGGGTGTCCTTTTGGAATATAAAGGTGTGGAAGAGAATTCTGAGGGAGTTTCTTGTTTTTAAGGTGTGCTATGAAATAATGAAGGTATGTGATGTTGAAATGTGTGTTGTTTTGAGGTTTTGATGATGAAATTTTCATTCATTTGAGGTTGTGATGCTATAGTTTGGGATCATTTTCTGGGAATGATTTTTTAGGAATGATGCTATGAAGCTCTCTAGGGAATGAAGGATAAATGTGAATAGGGTTTGAAGCTATGTATGGAGTATGAAGAATACAAGTGAAGTCAAAATTACTCTGTTTATGAAGATCTTAGATTGGTGTCTATACAGGTCTTACTGAGTTGGTTCTCATCTCACACGATTGGTGTCTCTAGTAGGTTGGTACCTACACAATATCTTGTTAAGTTGCTACTCAGTTGAAGAGATTGGTGTCTCTAGTAGGTTGGTTCATAGAGGTATTGTTGAGTTGGTTCTCAATTAAGTGGATTGGTTTCCCCAACAAGTTGGTGCCTACATGAATTTTTAAAGATAAGTTTTATGGTTTTCTTCTTATTGGGTTTCCATGTTAAAGTCAGTGCATTATGATTTGAGTTTATATGTGATTATTGTTTCTCATATAATGAATTATTGATGAATTTTTAAATAAATTAAAATGTATTTTATACTAATTCACCCCCCACCCTATCAATATAAGCATAAGTTCAACAATTGGTATCGTAGAGCAAGTTCCTTCAAAAATAGTTTAACCACCAGAAGGAATATCTTGAGCACATATGGATTGTAAGGAAGGTATACCTATAAACACAGATCCTTTGTTTTATGGAACAAACTATGCATCATAAAGTATAATAATGAAGACATATTTGAATTCCCTTGGGTTTTCTTTTTTGGAATTAGTCACAAGAGGTTATGCAAATGAAGTTGGGAAGGAGTCAAGTGAAAACAATGAAAAAGCAATGGATGTCATCTTGAGTGGGCTATTATATTATGAGACTATTAGGGTAATGAAGTGTAGATAAACCAAATATATTTTGGGCAAGATACAAAAAAATTATTAAGAGATATCCGGTGATTTTTCCAGTTCTGGATTTGAGACAGAAGAAGCACAATTTGTGAGAAAGCTAAAAGAAGGACCTAGAAAATAAAAAGTTAAGCTACTCTTAAAATGCTTTAATTGTAATAGAATAAGACATTTTTCTACTAAATGTACATATGAAGAAATGGATTATAGTGATGATGAAGAATAATATCTCTCCATATCCATGGAAACAAAGCCAGTTGATGAAGAAAATGAAGATAATCAGAAAGAAAATCCATATTCATAAGAAGAAGACCTTGAAGCAGAACTCGTTAGTGCCTTAGAATAAATACATAGGATTAGGAAAAATAATCTAAAGTAGAAGGATACATTTTAGAACATGAAAATAAGGATCATGATCTTGAAGAATCATAGAAGATAATTATTATCCTAAATATTCAACTAGATGAACCAAAAGGGATAGAAGAAGTAGTGAAAATTCATGTCAAAGAAAGAAAGAAACCTGAGAGAAGTTATAGTCTAAATTTGTCTCATCAAAGGAAGAATTTAAAGAGAACTAAAATTTTAAATGATATCCCCAATTTCCAAAGGTCACCATTCATCAGGAATGGTCTTGAATAAGATGAAAAACAAAATCCCCCCAAGAAAGATGGAATCACTAATGTCACAAAGCCATCAAAAAATGAAATGAAGAAAATCATAATAGATATGATAACATTCTCAAAGGATACATCAACAATGAAAGAAGCAGTATGAAAGGCAATGATGACCAGAAGAAATTGGATTCTTCCCACAATAATGAATTCAAAATAGTTGTTCCACCAAGAAGACCTTTCACAAACTGGTACCAAAATCTATTTCTTGTCTATTGTTTTTATTGCAATAATTTTGGTCATAAAGCAATATATTGTAGAGATTATACAAGAAGTGACCATGTGAGAAATATAAATATAGGTCCTTACAAAACCTCAAAGCATGATTATGTGAGCAACAAAACCAAAAGTTCTCATGGGTTTTGTAACAAAAACTACATTTCATTTTCTCATTTACTTGATTCCAATATTGAATGCTATAAGTGCAATAATTATGGGTACATAACACATTAATATAGAATCAACATAGTAGGTCCTTCTATGCAAAACAAGGAAGAAGATTTTACTTCCAAAGATAAATAAGAATACTCAAAGGTTTGAAAAAGGAAGAAAAATAAAGAAAGAGGGAGATGTGAAATTGTTTGTTATGAGAAAGGATGTGATAATATAGGTGAATATGACAAGGATATTCACTATTTTTTATTCTGACTCGAAATTTTTACACCCTATTTCTATAAAAGGTAAGGCTGAGACATTTCCTTGTGAAGATGGAAATTCAAGTTTGCAGTACTATTTTGGACGAGAGAACTCATCTGATCGATCCTTGTTAGAAAGGAATGTGGAGGAAGAAATAAATTCAAAACTAAATATTCACCCTTTTCAGAAGACCATTGTCATGAATTTGGAGTGGAAGGTTTGTTCAATAAAAGAAATAAAATTGAAGGATCAATGTTGGATAATTGTAGCAGAGACAACCTGGATAAATATCATTTATCAACAAGTGGGAAATCATAGATATACTTTTGAAGGGTCAGAACTACATAATGGTTTGAAAATTGAAGGATGAAATGAGGTCGAGAAGATTTCACTTGAAGAATTGTTGCATGAAAATGAATAGGTTGAAGATATTTTAACAAAACCTGTTCCCAAAGAAACATTTGAATATCTCAGATAACACTTGGGAGTGAAATCCCTTTCATCTCACCAGTAAATGGAAGTACAAGCTCAAGGGGAGGAGCCCTTTGCCATACATGTCAAAGGGGGAAAATTTTTAGACAAATGAAGAATTGCAGACACAAGGAAAGTTGCATACAGGGGGATTATCAAAATTTACTAAGGATTTCCATCAAGGACAAAGGGGGAGATTATTGTAAATATTGTTTTCATTGATGTCAAATATAGGGGGAAACTCCCTAGGAATGAGGAGATATGAAATTTTCTATCAGACAACCCAACCAAAATATTCAAGTCAACTCAACCAGTCTTTATAGGTTGGCCCTAAAAACGAGGACAAAAATATTTAAAATATAGAATAGATGTGTGCATTTTAAGAGCATCCAAGAAATATATCACTTTTGAGGTGCACAAAAGAGATATGAGGTGTACTAGAGGAGCTAGGGTGCCTTTTGGGATCTAAAGATGTGCAAGAGAAGTCTAAGGGGTTTTCTTGGGATTTTATTGTTCTTAAGGTGCACTATGAAGGACTAAAAGTATGTGATGTTGCAATGTGAATTTTTTTGAGGTTGTGATGTTGCAATGTGTTTTGTTTTGGGTTTCGATGTTGGAGTCTGGGATCATTTTTATGGACTAAATTCATAAAATATCATAAAAGAACAAAAGTACACACCATGTAAAAAATGGGAGTGTGGAGAAAAACTCCAAGATAGATAAGTTATACAATAACTCCTTAAATGATATGATAATATCCTCCACATAACCAAATACATTTATATCTAATATTCACAAGTCTACAATAATGAATACATGATCTCTATATATTCCTATTCACGCCTACACATGAGACCCCTTTACTATTAGTCCAACCCAATTACATATATATTTACACATTAAATTTACATTTAACTCTGTATATACCCCCCATTTGGGTCATATCATATACATTTAACCCTATATATTCAACCTCTAGGTCATAGCATAGTACCCTCCTTCAAAAAGATTTTTTCTCAAAGCTTTGCAATTAAAGGCTTCACATGTGATGAAACCAAGTAATATGATTTTCTTGTGTTCCTTATTTCTTATTTCCATTGATGATTATCCATCCATACAAAAGAAATTATTTTTAGTCATAATCCTTGGTGGCTCGTTGTTTCATACTTTTCTTTCCCTTGATTCCATGTATTGCTATTGAAGCTTCTCAAAGTGGTAGCAGATATTGGTCGATGATAATATCTTGTTGAATAATGGCTTTGTGATACCATATTCCATGAATATTTATGAGTATTCCATATTCTTTCTTTATAATTTTTATATTGATCTTCTTTTCTTCCTTGAAATATTTCATGATAATGAGGGTGACAATATGGTTTCACATTTGGTGGTTTTTCTTTATTCTGCACACCCATTTCATATATCTTATTTTCATAGACAATGGAATCCTCTATCTTATTTTCTTGGTATTTTATTACTCTATTCTTGGATATAATACCATCATATTTGGCATGTACATCCTCTAGATGAAGTTCATCTTATTCAAGTATATTATAGTCACCTTCTTGAATCTTGTCTTCTTTCCCCTTTTGGAGCTAAAATGCCACTCCATTTATCAAATTTTGATGTCCTTCTTCAATTCTAGATTTTATTTCTGATTTTACCTCATCAGTATTTAGGGATTCCTCAAAATTCTTGAAAAATTACTCTTCCAGTCTTTTGGTAGATTATCCATACAAGATCCTTGTTTCTTCTTGATTTTGGTAATTCTTCTTTTCTTCTTTCAATATCTTAATGTCATCCAATATTTTTTTATAATGATTTTGTAATATATATATCTCTTCATCTTTATTTTTCAGTTATTCCCTCGAATCATCCTTTTCCCACTTTTCGTTTCTACTCTTTTCTTTCTTTAGGTTCTTAACCTCCTTAATGAGTGATTTATTAAGGGATTGCATCTTGACGAACTCATTATTTTTGTTTGTAATATATTTTCTTAAATCCTCATTATCCTTTTGAAATTTGCAGACATTATCTTTTGATTCCTTTAACTCCTCTTGAATTTTATACATCTTGTTGGAGCGAAAGTGTTCGAACCAGGGTCCTTCTTAGGTTACCAACAAAAGGTACCGAAGTAGTCTAGAGCATTGGAATTTTAATCTTCCCAGGAGGGAAGAAGTCTCACTCAAAGCGCAATCAAGACAAGAAAAAGAGGGAAGGGTAAAGAGAATACTTAGACTGGCCTTAAATTTATCAACATTTATCTTAGTCTCACACAGGATAGATTAAACCTATAATAATTTTGAACAATTCCTAACTAGGAATAAAGAAATAGAGTTGTATCGCCATTCATAAAGAAGCATTTAAGTATATCATACATGAAAGATAATACAACGAAATATTCCATACATGCGTAAGACTAAATACACAGGATATATATTCAAAATTTGGGCCTCCAATTATATTAATGATACCAAAATCTAATACATTGATAGTCTGGTTCTTACCCAGATCTCCAAAACTCAGCTATGCTAACAGTATGGGCCATTACAAAAGTTACTCTTTTCACAACATCAATGCTAATTGTTAGTCCTTAACCTTGTTTTTGATTGATTGGGTGTCCTTAGTCCCTGTTCTACCCATTTTTCATGATTTTTTGTTAAACTTTGTTTTTCCCTTCTTGGCTTGAAAGCTTATTTTAAATATTTTTATGCACATTTTAAATGTTTTTAAGTTTTAAAATATTAGGACATGATATGAAATATTTCTATCACAACACTTTTCCTTTCCTCATTTGAATTTTCAAATTTTGTCAAATTGGAAAGGGTGCTACTAGGATAGTGTTATTCTTGCAGCATCGTGAGTAATGATTTTTCTGCATGCGCCACCTTACCTGGATCGTGTTCTAATGTTCAAAATAATTATTAGAGGATATACACATCTCTATATGATCTATTTTAGGTTGTTATTGTTATGCTAATGACTAAAATTGTAGGATCAGGCTGTACTCACCACCTTGACATCAAATCAACACGCCTGATTATTATTCCATATGAATGAAATCGTAATCTTCCTATTTTAGTATGTCTATCAGTCTACACTTTATTTTTAGGTAATAAGATAACTCTCAGATTTCAAAAACCCTCGAAATTTGGAGATCAAACCCTTGATATTCTCAGAAATTTTGTGCAGGCTTGTATTAGTGTCATGGAACCCAAAAAGAGTGGTCAGATAATTGGAGTAGAGCCAAAAGGGACATAACTGCTCGAATCATTTCCTCATATGGGAATTTTTTTTAAGTATTCTAGTTGCTTCAACTTCTTCTCGACATTCTAGGGTCATGATGAGTAGATTTCTATGACATTTGCACAGAATTGCGATGGTTTCGAATCTATAGTTGGTAAACTTCTCATGCACGTGACAAAGAATTCCATAGCTAAATCTTGCAGGTTACCAGTACATGGGGAAATATGGTGGAAGAAAGAAAATGTAGATATGGAGTTTGTAAATATGTTTTGAATTCCAAAAAATAAAAACCCCAATTGGAGCTAGGTTATCCCACACATATGGGTGAGGAAAGAATGGCACACTGCTCTGTTGATTATCCATAGGTACATTACATGTGAAGGAAGATTTTCTCTGGTCCATCTCTATCATATTAGATTGTGTATCCATGTAAATGGTGATTACCCTATTAACTTACCTTATTTCTTATTAAATATTTTATCTAATATGTCTAAGAGGATTTAGTCACATCTTGCAACTAAAAAAAAAAAGTATTTTTCATCAAGGGTTGATCAAAATGATGTTAGTCTTTTCCTTAAATGAAGTTCATAGGTATTGGTACTGGTTAATCCAATATTAAAACCTTATCTACATGAAATTAATTCTAAAACTATCAAGGAGAATAAACCTATAAAAGAGAAACAAACCTCTCAATTCACTGAGGTTTTAATGAAAGAAAATTCCCTTGTAGCCAGGGTAACACATGTTGGAAAGATAAAATTACAAACACAAGATTTTACTATGGGAAAATTAAATGAGAAAGGCACTACCAGTCGAGGTAAGAAACTTAAAATAGATGAAGATATTGGTATCCATTTTGATCCAGATATAAAAGGGGAATTTGAAAAACCTGAAGACTACATCAGAAGTCCAGTTCAAATTCCATCTAAACAAAAAAAACAACCTATAGGAAAGATGATTGCAAATGGTAAGAAATAGAGTAAGAAAAAGGAACATGTACCTAAACATCCTAGAAGAAATTATACTAAAGATGAAAACAAGTTCATACTAAATTCTAAAGCCATGTTTCATCCTTCTATTGAGAAGGAAAACCTCGGAATCATAGAAGACAAGTTAGAACATTCCAAGAAAGAAATACAAAATTAGGCTTTGGCATCTTCTTTACATAGGTCAGAAAAGGAATCTGAAGAACAAAAGAAGAAATGTGAAAAGGGAAAACAAATTCACAGTACTCAAGGTGACATGTGACCATGACAACTACAAAGTTAGCTTCAATATATGAACCTACATTCAAAAGCACAAACCCAATTAATGATGAGAAAAACGATCCTTTTCCATAAATTGACCAACTACAAGATCTTCCAGAAACTAGAGACTTAGAAATCACAGAAGAAGATGACCTTAGTACTTGGATATCTTCAAAATGTGTAATTAAACTAAGGAAACCCCAAGATTCAATAGATATGAACTTACCTACCCCAGTAGAAGAATATCCATAATTCAAGGTGGAAGCAAGGAAAGAAAAGGACAAAGTAAAGGAGTTGCAGAGTATGATTAAGAAATTGAAGAAAGAAAAATCCTTTGTTGAGAAATGGAATGCTAAACAACAAAAAATGATACAATATTTCAAAAGGAAGAAGAAAGAGAAGAAAGAATTGCTAAAATAGGTGAGAGAATCCAATATAAGATTATATTGGCATAATGTTGTGCTAACAACTAAGCTCAAACAAAGAGACACCATAGCTTCTACAGTTATCATACCATGACAATCCAAGGAAAATCTGCTTCAGTTTTGATTACTCAATGATATTACCAATATAGTAAAGATGAGCATTTTTGTTCTTAATACTTCGTTCAAATATAAATTTTTGGTATTTCAGATGAACCATCTCAACGAGATATAATTCCTCTTTTTATGGGATTTGGAAAGATTATCAAGTTGTCTCATTATCTATATTTGGATTGGTTATTGATCCTACTACATTATAGGCTTTATAAGTGCTCATATGAGCTTTTATCTCCTAGGAAATAGTCTATTGATATGATTCTATTGCAATAATCTAAAAAAAAGGATCTACATGAGTAATCTGTGTTCTTCAAAAAGACACTGTAAATAGTGTATGAGGGTGGATTAGTTGGGAATTCAAGGACCTTTTTGTTTTGTAAAGACTCCACTATAGGACAAGACTATATTTCATATTGGCACTAAATGGAAAATGCATGTTGATTGTAAGATCTTATTTTCATATCTTTATCTGTTTCTTTTCTTACTTGAATACATTTATTCTATTGCAATGCATATGATATCTTTATTGTGAGTGACACGCTGAAAACTTTACTGTTTTGTTCATAATTAAGATTTTTTTCAAGTACATGTTTTTGTTTCTTAATGATATTTTGAAATGAGAAATCCATGTGTGAGTTGACAAACTAGATACTCACATATATTCCTTTCTTTATTTGCCTTACCATCTAATTTGTTAAAGTGTGTACCATTTACTAAGCTAGCATGATTTTTTAATTTCTTTTACATTGAGTTATATGTTTTATTGAATCCTTGAGCCAACTTTTAACCATTTTCTAAAAACCTATTCAAAAACCCTTCATAAATACAATTGCAATAAATTGATGATGCTCTCGATTTCCCTCTCCCAATTAAGTGAAGCTTTAGGGACTAAGACCTTTTGGTGTCATTTTTGGGGACGAAGGAACACAGATATTTTCCCTAGGAGAATGAAAAGATCAGATATAAACCTTGATGGTGGATAAGGATTTGGACAATTACATGAGACTGTGTATTTTTCACTCGGCGACTCCTATACAGTAATTATGGCTCCTAAAAGAGAAGGAAAAGGACTTAAAATTCTTCCAACTTCATCATCATCTACAAAGAAACAAGTGACCAGAAAAAAATCAGATCCTAAGCTTGTTGTAGTAGTGTCAGATCCTGGAAAGTTATTGAGAAAATATAAAAATACCCTTGGACAGTCTTCTCTTTCAAAATAAAAAAATTCTTCTACAAGTACTCAATGACAGTCTTCTAAAACTGTCAATATCCTTCCAATTGAAGAAATTATTCTTAAGAGTGAAACAAATCTTATTCTTGAACCTTCAACTGTTTCTTTTCCTTCAACCATCTCATAATTGAATTTAGATCAATAGAAATTGTTTGATGAGCTCATTGTATAAGAACAAACAAATAATTTATCTATAGATGAATCTTTGAGAGATGTTCCCAAAGATATTAAAAGTGAACCAGATACACTCTCATTATCACCCAAATCCAGTTCTTCTGAAGAGGCTAAACCACACTATTGTTCCTTTGAAAATCCTTTGTTTCTGGAACCTTTAACCTATTCTAGTTCATATAAGAAACCTCTTATATATTTAGTTGAATATCAAAAAATTATATCGGCTCAATTAAATTGTTCCACCCAAGGAACTGTTTCTCTTTATACATCACCATTTATTCCCACTCCTACAGTTCAAACACCCATTGTGATAAATATGGCTATGAATAGGATGGATGCAATTGATGGAGGAAGATATGCACCATTAAATTTACCACAAGTTATGTATGACTTCCCACCTAATGATTATACGAAGTGTTTTCCAAGATTCAATGGAGAGGGAGAAGTTACTGTTGAAGAACACTTACTCTTTCTACAGTTTTGAAGATAATTTTAATGTGGCATGGAGATGTTTGGATGAGACCTTTTGTGTAGAGTTTAGATGGAGAGGTAAGGAAATGGTTTATAAGCCTGCCTCCCAATTCAATTTCTGATATTGATGCATTAGATGATACATTTTTAAGACACTAGGAGATAAGAAAGATTACTTGTATTATATCACTGATTTTGGTGCATTGAAAATAAAACAAGGATAATCTATATCTGATTTTACCAAAAGATTTAATAAAATGTATAGTAAAATTCCAGATGAAATCAAACCCACAGAAACATCAACCAAAATTACTTTTTCCAATGCCTTTGATGTTGATTTTTCTCTTCTATTGAGAGAAAGAAGGTCTTCTATTTTGATTCTGATGCATGAAACAACCATTGAAGTAGAATCTAACATACCAACAATAGATAAATTGAAGTCTAGAGGTGATAGAGACAGGAAAAGATAGAGAGAATAACTCCCTTCTTCTCATACAACATTTGATTCTAAGATGGATGAAATGGCCAAAATGTTGAAAGCATTGACATCTGAAATGGCCAAGATGAAGATGAAAACAAAACAACCTAGCATACCTACACAAAATGTTGGATACATAAATCCTATCCATTTCAGGAGGCCTAACAATGTCCCTCAAATTTTACCCAGAGCAAGGAGAAATCAAGAAGATCAGAAAGTTTTGCCTCCTTTTCAAAATAATGCAGTGGAAGAAGTTCAAGAAATTGATGACACTAAAGAATATTCTACAGTGCATTTAAATGATACATAATTACCTCCCACTCATTTGAAACAACAATATTATGAGGGTGCTCTTATACTAAATCATTTTGATGAAGATGATGTTGAAGAAATTATCCATAAAGAGACTAAAAGGAAAAAATATGATCTTGGGTCTAGATCAAATACACCAAAGGTGGATATACCTATTCCAACTAAAAATACTAATGCTCCAGTTAAATCAGGGGTCAATAAAGAAAGTTGAGGGGTTAAAATGGATCAGAAACAAAATAAATCTGTCAAGGTTAGCACTACAGAGGTGAAGGAAACTAAGAAGCTTGTTTCTTCTTTCATTTTGGAAAAGGAAATTAATAAAATTAAAATCCCCATACCTCAGGTAGAATTGATGAAAACTGATCCTTTTAGAAAATATGTTCTCAAAGCATTACAACCTCCTTCTCATGTTACTTTTTCAGATAATATAAATCTTGAATATGAAAACCCTTCCATAACCATTGGACCTCATATTGAAGATAGGTCTAATGCTTTTCTTCCCTTCTACATATCTCTGAACATTCATGACAAAATATTACATAATTGTTTAATGGATTTAGGAGCTTCTCACAATGTCATGCCAAAAGCGGTAATGGATGACTTAGGTTTAGACATTACTAAGCCTTATATAGACCTATATTCATTTGATTATAGAAAAGTTAAATGTCTGGAAGTCATTAAAGACATGGTTGTTACTTTATCTTAGTTACCTATGAAAAGTGTGTTATTAGATGTAATAGTGGCAGATATACCTCCTAAGTTTGGGATGCTTCTGTCAAGATCACGGGAAAACAAAGTAGGAGTCACACTACAAATGGATCTCAATTATGCTACCATACCGGTGTTTGGTGGAGAGCATCGAATATTGTACATGCAAGTGAGGCTGGCTTACCTAGTAAGTGATCATGAAATTCCTGATAACCATCCCATATATGCTTTAGAAGATGAAATCGGTTCTTCTATTTTTCACATTGGTGACCAGATAATTAAAACAACAGTCAGGAAAATCATACCTACAATGGAAGAAAATGCAGAAAACCAAGTCTGGAAAATGTTCTTTGATAGGGCTTGTTCCAAAGAAGGATCTGGGGCTGGGATTGTCTTTATTTATCCTACCAAAGAAGTTTTTCCTCTATCATACAAACTTTAATTTGATACAACCAACAATATCAATGAATATGAATCTCTTATGCTAGGATTAAAAGCTGCAAAAAATATGGGCATAGATAAAAAATATTTTTTGGATATTTGAAGCTTATCATCCATCAGATCAAAAACATTTATCAGACCAAATAGAAGAGGTTAAATAAGTATAGGAATTAAGTGTGGGACTTTGTTGATAATTTATTTTTGGCCTTCAATATCAATTTTGTGCATAGAAATTTGAATCAATAGGAAGATTCTTTAGCACTTGCATCTAGTAATTTCAGAACTCTAATTTTTCCAAATTTAAGGTTTGAAATTGAGGTAGGACACTGTAAAAACCCTCCTAGCTAAGGACATCTACTCAGTCAACCGGTGAAATTTTTTTTTTTGTTTGTAGGTCAAGTGTGTGCGTGTGCAGAAGAAACAACCCCCTCGACTCTATGTCAACACTCGAACCAACAGGACGCAAGTCAGACGAACACAATCAAGACGACCCGACATATCATAGCGACAACAAGAAGCAACTTTCCCGAACAGGAGGCTGGCAACTAATGGCTGTAGGCAGAGACAGACACCAGGGGTTAGGCACAGTACTGTCACCGAACGAAGGAATCCGACAGTAGAGTCGCAGTAGTGGAACTGTGCCTTTAAACAGCCCGAGACTACTGATACGACTCTGGATTCCTTCCACCGGATTACACCCAGACACAAATACTAGGCTACAAGAGGAGTCTACATCCCGCCCGACACGGACAGCCTGCGCAACACCAACACCAAGTACTACGAGACCGGGGACAACAATAAGCACGACACATTTGCATTTTACTAATAAATGCCATATTGCACAATGATATCATACCCTAAAGGTAACCCTTGAGCATTTACAACCTCCATAAAAACTTGCCCTTCCTGCCAATTACTACCATAATTGCAATAACCTTACTAAATAAGAGCAGCACTTTTGAACATTGTCATTAGTGCCTTCATTTAAACAATAATGACGTCGCAGTTCACGATCATTATAAACAATTAAATAAATATTCCCATTTGCAATTAACAATGACGTACCAATACAATTCTTCTCGCATAACAATCATTTAAATAATATATACATTTCAACTAATATTAATGATGTGGCAACTGAATCACATACTTAACGTTGCAATTCCTCCAGCGCTAATAATTCAATTAAATCACATAATTATTTCAATTTAACCAATTCAACTATGGTAGGGCCCTATATTACCACGGCAATAACCAATGCCCCAAACCCTAATTATCCCCAGGCCTAGCTGAGGTAGGGGCAAGATTGAATATTAAAACCATTTAAGCAGCTTTCGAATAAACCTTTAACATTGAATAATCATTAAAATCAAGAACCCTTAAGACGCTTACACTAACATTCTAAATCAACTTCCGYAGTAAACAATTAATCATTTATCATTGTAAAATATTGAGGTTACCATTCGAAACAACCTTTAACCATGAGATAAACATTTAAATTTATGAGTATTTAAATCATTAGAGTGACATTCGAACTAACATTTGAACATTGAATAAACATTAATGAATGTTAACATTCGATTATAAACTTTTAACAATTGAGATTTCAATTTAAAATATTGAATAACTAAATCATTTAAAGTGGCATTCGACCTAATAATTAAACATTGAATAAACGTTAATGAACTGATAACATGC
>JZKD02S1620998.1:195246-213022 GCA_000966675.3 Picea glauca
AATCACATCATAATCAAATATATAAGGTCCAACATCAAAAAGGGTCCAGATCACTTGCGAGCAAGTGTCCTCAAAGAATAAGTGTCCTCAGTGCGCCAGAGCGGGATGTTACAGACATAAACCCTCAATACCAGATAACATAAAAAATTGGAATTTTTTTAAAGATGATCAGGAAATTCAAATGCTTTTGGAGACCATTGATGAGTTTTTTAATACATTAATAAATCAAGATAATGAAAATGATGATGTGGTAGTTCATGCTGCAAATATCCTTCAAGATAGTATTGTTGGTTATAAAACTAGCGCAGCCACTGAAACCCGTGGTTGATGTATGCCTAAAGGCGAACACCATTGCCCATGCGCAAAGAGAACACCATTAAAATCCAAAGCCAGGGATCACACAAATGAAAATCCAAGCCTCATGAATTAAATTAACACGGCTATAACATGAAACGACAGAAAATATATCGATCAGCTAAATGTGGTCATGGTTCACAACTTAGTCCGGTTCATATTCTAGTAGTTATATCTGCAATCCATTTTAGGTAGTGTTTGTTAAACATTTAAACGTGGTAATAAAATTTTTCATACATATTAATTCTTGTTAATCATCTTAACGTGGCAAGCATATGGCCTCACAGTAATTTCTTAATATGATTAGGTAAATGTGAAAAAATAAACATGTTAACATATGCATTCATAAATACAAAGAAGTTATGAATAGTAAATATCATCCATTGATTTGGGAGGACGACTAAGAATATGCCATCATTTTCAATTGTTGGCCATAAGATTAAGATTTAATGTTAAAATATCATTAAATGTTCCCATTACCAATAGGTGTACGCCTTTCGGCGTAATTATTAAGTTAAAAAAAAATCATCTACCAAATGGCATGGTTCCACTTGAGAGATTTTTTACCATAATGATGTTTCAATAAAATATGTTAATAAAAAAGAGGAGGTTGAAGTGGTAGACTGTGATATCAGTCCAGATTCAAATCCCAGGATGGTGAAACTATCTAGAAAATTTACAGAAAAATAGAGAGACATGTATGTCAATCTGATGAAACATTTTTTAGATGTTTTTTCCTGGTCTTATGAATACCTTAAGGTTTTTGATACAGATATTTTGCAACAAAAGATTCCTTTAAAGTATGGATCCAAACCTTTTAAGTAGAAATCTAGACAATTCAATCCATTTTTGCTACCTATAATTGAAAAAGAACTGAAAAGGTTGTTGGATGCTAAAATTATAGTACCACTGAGATACTCAGAATGGGTAGCTAATTTAGTACCTTTCAAGAAAAAAAATGCAGAGATAAGTCTTTGTGTAGACTTCATAAATATGAACACATGTTCTCTAAAGGAAAATTATCCATTACCTAAAATGGATCATATTCTACAAAGAGTAGTAGGGGAAAAATAATTTCTATGCTTGATGGCTATTCAGGGTAAAATTAGATATCATTGGATTAATGAAAGTAGGAGAAACATTTTAGAGAGATATGGGTATTACATTTGTTGGTGATAAAGACATATTTATGGTTATTTATCTTGATTTTATTACTGTGTTCTCAAACTCTGATGATGAGACTTGCAAAACTTGAAGTAAACATTTGAAAAATGCAGGAGGTATGGTATGTCATTAAACCCTAAAAAATCTCATTTTTCCATGGAAGAAGGAAATATTTTAGGACATATTGTTTCACCATAAGGAATCAAAATAGATCCTAAAAGGGTAAAGGCAATTCAACAGATAGACATTCCAAGGAATTAGAAGTCTATCCAATCTTTCATAGGTAAAGTCAATTTCTTAAGAATATTTATACCAAATTTTGCATAAATCATCAAGTATATTACTGATATGTTGAAGAAGGATGAAAAAAAAAATGGGTTCCCAAAGAAAAGGAATCATTTGAAAAGATTAAGAAGACTTTAATCAAGGCACCTATCCTCATCATCCCTAATTACTCTAAGGAGTTTTTTATTTTTTCCTTTTCCCTTGAAGACACTATAGTTGTTGTTCTCTTAGAAATAAATGACCAGGGGTATGAACAACCTATCTCTTTCTTCAACAAGACTCTCAGGTATTATGAACTAAAATATATATTATGGAAAAAAAGAAATATTCTCTGGTGAAGGATTTAAAATCTTTCAGGGTATATGTTCGAAGTAGTGCAGTTAAAGAAATTTTAGTCCAACCAGATTTTGAAGGAAGGAGGGGGAAATGGATAACTAAAATTATGGAATACAACTTGACTATAAATCCCACTCAGTTAATAAAAGGACAAGGCCTTTCTAAATTGATGACAGAGTCAAATTGCAAAGCAATTGGATTATATCATTTCTCTAGCAAATCACAAAATTCATCATTTCAGGTTGAGAAAACTATCTCACAGGTAAGCAACAAATATTTTTCCTCGCCATGGTATAAATATATTATCTTTTTTCTACTAAATATCAAGTATCCTCCCAATTTAGATAAATCCAAGTTCATATCACTTAAATTGAAATCATTGAAATATTGTATTATTGATTAAATCTTGTTTTGGAAATATCCTAATGGAATTATGTTAAGATGCGTTGATGAAGAGGATTTTTTTTTTTTTCTCTGTGATTTACACTAGGGAGTTTGTGGGGGACATCACCATTGAAAAGCCACTACTTTAAAAATTTTAACAACAGACTACTATTGGCCTGTATTGTTTTCTAACATATTTTCTCAGGTGAGGGCATGTGAACCATGTCAAAAGTTTGCAGGAAAACATAAACTTATGTATCTACCTTTAAAACCCATCATTGCTCATGGACCTTTTCAATAGTGGGGCCTAGAATTCATTGGAGAAATCCATCCTTCCTCTTCTTGAAAACATAAATGGATACTCACAACCACATATTACTTTACCAAGTGGATTGAAGCAATCCCATCCCAAAATGCAACATACAAGGTAATCATGGACTTTCTTGAAGGGCACATTTTTTCTAGATTTGGTTGTCCTAAGAAGCTGGTTACTGACAATGCTCAAGATTTAAAATCAAATTCAATGGCTGATTTTTGCAATAAATATAACATCAAATTGGTCCATTCCACTCCTTACTATCCCCAAGGAAATGGGTTAGCAGAATCATGGAATAAAATACTCATAAGGATTATCAAAAAATTACTTACAAAAAACAAAAGGTCATGGGATTCCAAATTAAAATTTTCCCTATGGGTTGATCGGATCAGTACTAATAAATCTATTGGAACTTACCCTTTCCAAATGGTGTATGGAATAGAGGTTGTTTTCCCAACTCAATTGGGTTTACCTGTTCTTAAATTTCTGCAAGAGGGGTTATAAGAACCCAATGACATTCAGAGGAGATTTGTCTAAATTATAGAGGTTCAACAGACTAGAGAAAAGTTGGATCAGAAAGTTATTATTCATCAGAGAAAAGTCAAAGAAACTTTTGATAAATAGACAAAGAAGGATATTTTTCAAGAGGGAGATCTTTTATTGAGATGGGATGCGAGAAGAGAGGACAAAGATAAACATGGTAAGTTTGACAACTTGTAGTATGGTCCTTTCAAAGTAGCCAGGGTCATGAACAACAATACCTTTCTGTTACACAATTTGGATGATAGTGAGATTTTAGGAGGCCTAGTAAATGGTAGATTCCTGAAACATTATTTCTTTTAAAATCATTTAAATAGTTTGTACATTAGGTTTTAATTTTGATCTCAAATAAAGACTCCATATACCCAATGGAATTGCTTCTTTACAGTTTTGTGGTTTTGAATAAAGAATGACAGAGAAGGGAAATAAAGTGAATAAGAAGGATATGAAGGCATTGGTCAGCAGTTCTTAAATCTTCATCATGAAACTTTATCCCAGAAGGATCCAATGTTAGTCCTTAACCTTTTTTTTGATTGATTGGGTGTCCTTAGTCCCCATTCTACCCATTTTTCATGATTTTTTGTTAAACTCAGTTTTTCCCTTCTTGACTTGAAAGATTATTTTAAATATTTTTATGCATATTTTAAATGTTTTTAAGTTTTAAAATATTAGGACATGATATGAAATATTTCTATCACATCACTTGTCCTTTCCTCTTTTAAATTTTCAATTTTTTTCAAATTGGAAAGGGCGCTACAAGAATAGTGCTATTCTTGCAGCGCCGGGAGTAATGATTTTTTTGCATGCACCACCTTACCTAGATTGTGTTCTAATATTCAAAATAATTATTAGAGGATCTACACATCTCTATATGATCTATTTCAGGTTGTTATTCTTATGATGACAACTAAATTCGAAGGATCAGGATGTACTCGCCACCTTGACATCAAATCAACATGCCCAATTATTATTCCATATGAATGAAATGGTAATATGCCTATTTTAGTATTTCTATCATTCTACACATGATTTGCAGGTAAAGAGATAAATCTTAGTTTTCAACATCCCTCAAAAGTTGGAGATCAAACCCTCGATATTCTCAGAAATTTTTTGCAAGATTGTATGAGTGTCATGGCGCCAAAAAAGAGTGGTCAGATAAGAAGATTAGAGCCAGAAGGGACATAATTGCTTGAAGCATTTCCTCATATGGTATAAAATTTTAAGAATGTTGGTTGGTTCGACTTCTTCTCGACATTCCAGGGTCATGACGAGCATATTTCTATGACATTTGCACATAATTTTGATGGTTTCGAATTTATTGTTGGTAAAATTCTCGTGCACGTGACAGAGCATTCCATAGCTAACTCTTGCAGGTTACCAATATATAGGAAAAGATGGTGGAATAAAAAAAATGTAGTTATGGAGTTTATAAATTAGTTTTGGATTCCATAAACAAAAAACCCCAATTGGAGCTAGGGCATCCCACACAGCTGGGTGAGGGAATAATGGAACATTGCTCTATTGATTATCCAAAGGTACATTACATGTGAAGGCAGATTTTCTCTCGTCCATCTATATCATATTATATTGTTGATCCATGTAAATGGTGATTAGCCTATTAAATTACCTTATTTCTTATTAAAAAATTTATCGGATATGTCTAAGAGGATTTAGTCACATCCTACAACCGCAAAAAACAACCTTTTTCATCAAGAGTTGATCAAAATGATGGTAGTATTTTCCTTAAATGAAGTTCGCAGGTCTTGGGACTGGTTAATATAGTCATTAAAACCTAATCTATAGGAAACTAAACCTAAAACTGTAAAGGAGAATAAACATGTAAAAGAGAAACATACCTCTCAAGCCACTGAGGTTTTTATGAAAGAAAATTCCACTGCAACGAGGGTAACTCGTGCTGGCAAGAGAAAATTACAAATACAACAAGGTATTGGTGATGTTCCTATGGGTAAACTAAATGAGAAAGGCACCACCAGTAGAGGTAAGAAACTTAAAATGGATGAATATACTGATATCCATATTAATCCAGATATTAAAAGGGAATTTAATGAACCTAAAGATTACATCACAAGTCCAGTTCAAAGTACAACTAAACATGAGACACAAGATACAGGCAAGAAGACTACAAAGGGTAAGAAACAGAGTAAGAAAAAGACTAATGTACCTAAATATCCTAGAAGAAATTCTACCAGAGTTGCAAACAAGTTCATATTGAATTTTAAAGCCAAGAAGGAAAACCTCTTAATCATAGAAGAGAATTCAGAAGATTCCAAGAAAGAAATAAAAAAATAGGATTTGGCATCTTCTTTACATAGGTCAGAAAAGGAATCTGAAGAACATAAGAAGAAATGTGAAAAGGGAAAACAGATTGCACAGTACTCAAGGAGACCCGTGGCTAGGGAAACTACAAATTAAGCTTCATTATCTGAATCTACATTCAAAGGCACTGGCACAATTAATGATGAGAAAAATGATCTTTTTCTAGGAATAAACCAACTGCAATATCTTCCAGAAAATAGAGACTCGGAAAGAACAGAAGAAGAGGACCTTAGTACTTGTTGACGGGCGAAATCGACCATCCGTTAACTGAGAGAGTGGAACCGGTCCGGGGTTGTCTAATAACCCAACCCGTTTGGAATGAACCACCCTAACAGGTTTAACGGCTCCGTTGGCCGCTCTAAGATCCTAAGAAAACCAAAGAGAAAACTAATCTAAACTAACTAACCTATCTAAAACAAATAAAACTAACTAAAACTAACTAAAACTAAATACAAGAAATTAAACTAACTAACAATAAATAAAAACTAACTAATACACTAATCTAATTAAAACAAAACTACTAAATTAAAGTAAAACTAAATATAAACTACTCTAACTATTATATATACAAACTACTAATTACTATTACACTAACTCTAACAATTAAATATCTAATTACTAATTGAATTACAACTTATTCACAAATATACAATATATACAACTTGCAAATTTGAATAAAACCTGTAAAAATCATTTTCTTTCTGCCCTAAGACAGCCAGAGATATATTTTTTATTTTTATGATTTTAAGAAATAAAACTTACTGAAATTAAACGATCTAATATACTAAACACACATATATATATATAAACTAAACTTGTATCTAAACTAAACTACTAATAATATACTAAACAAACAAATGACAAACTGACCTGGAAACGCTCCTAATTTGTCCTGTGTATGATGACTTTGAAGCTGGTCGGAGGAAGGAAACTCACACCGGTTAATCCAAAAGCTTCTCGTAAACGATAGGTTGTGCTGCTCTTTGAGCTATTAACAGGACAAACAAGACATAAAAAATCATAACAATTATATGATTTATAAATCTCTGCAATAAGGGAAACCTGTTATGCAAAAAATTATATTTAATAATTCAACTTATGAAGAAGAGAAATCTGTCATTCACAAACTGAACTAAGCAATTGCTATGTTTTTTAAATTCTTGGAAGAAATTAGAGATGGATTACAGTGATTAAATTATATCATTTGCAAATGATTAATATAGCTAAAGTAGTCATTAACCAAATACAAATTGATATACACAACATGTAACAAAATATTGATATCATGAGAAGCTAAAGCTGTAACAAAACACCAAATTCTACCTCAGTCTGTATTAAAATTCCATATACTTGTTATCCCATGAATGGAGATGATCATTATTACAAAAATGATAGGTATTTATAAGTCTCTCCACAGGGTAAAATCTCCCTGTGGATAATATCAAACTATTTTAGATAATCTGGGAGATATTCCCAAAATCAACTAAACTAGGAAACTAAAATGACATCAGAATATTTCAAATATCCCCTAACTGCTCATCAAATCCACTGCAATTTCGAATTCATCTGCAATAGACCAAAAATAACAAGTTAGAAAGATATTTATTAACAAAACAATAAAAATCTAATCCTATAGCCTTAGCTACAGAATCATCTGATTCTGTAGCTAGTCTAAAATAGCATACAGGACCAGAATTGAAATCAAATCAAATATTTTGAAAGAATCAAAATCAATTTTCTTCCAATGATTATTTAAAACGAATCACTAATGATTTCATTAATTTTATCACTCAAGATTAAACAAAATCAAAAGCGATTTAATCGAAAACAGGGGTAAGAATACTCTGTTTCCCTGCTACCATAAAATCGGGTCGAACAGTAACAAGATCGCTTCATATCCAATTGAAATCAATTAATGAGTCATATCATATGTGATACTATATAATCCAACACAACCATCATCCACTTGTTATAGCTATAATGATGTAGCATAAGATTCATATCATTTTAATTAAATACAAAGATGGAAAGACTGTTACAATTATAGGTAAATAAAACATTCATAACAGCATCAACCAAAATTCGCCATAGATTTCGATCGCTAAGCGTTGCACAGTCAACAGAAAGGATCAATTAATAGTGATCACAAAAATCATAAGATCGACAGAAGTGATAATCGTAAACTGGGCAAACAATCGAAACAAATCATGACTGAGTTTAATATAGAATAAATCCTGAATCCAATCTCGTTTTACAAATCAGATTGAAATAGAATATTCATTTCCATTACAAATACAACCGAATCATAGTCGAGCTAATGGTAAACCAATGCGAATTAACAGGCTAGGTTTTATCATCATCGTTATGAATTGAATATGTTCACGATTCGAGTGTTTTTGTACAAAATCACATTGAAAATAATCATAATTGTATTTGAATTGGTCGAAAGTCATATGGACATAAAACCATGATAGTTAACCATATCAAAATTGTTGTCAATCAGAGCATATACATTATAACCAAATCGAATCGAAATGTGATCGTGTTCACAATTGAAATACGAGAAACAACTCCTGTCTAGAATAGATAGAAACGACTTCAATTGACAGCAGAGCATCCATTTTAGCTAAATCAAACAAATCAAATCCACACCAAGATCAACCAAATCGATGAAAATCCAATCGAAGCTAAACTGGGAAAACAAAATTCCATTTAATCAAAGCATGGCTATGTATAGAATGCATACAATGTGACGGAGCAAATCAGTGCTTTAATCAGAGCTATTCAAAACCAAATTCGAATTCGTTATATAAACAAGTGATATCAAAACATACACGTGTGATGCAGAGGGTGTTCAATTATGCCAACTTAGAATTCACGACCGCTGTAGCTGATTCCACATTTTTAAACAAAATGGAACCTGTCATCCTTTGCTTCTTATCAATGGCTTGCAACTTATCCTTTTGACTGGTAAGCCGTGCAACCTGGTCTTCCAAAGAGTGAATTCTTGACTGTAGAATTGGCACATCATTATAATACCTCTCTAACCACGAGCTGCATTGATCATAGGGTGGCACTGTAGATTTAGATAGAGTAGGAGAGGGTTTAGATGAATGACCAGGGGATTCACAAGGCAGCTTAATGCCTGGGTAGTTAGGGTCATTCTGTAGGCATGGGGGTAGGTTTGACACAAAGTCATACGAGGGTTCGGCATACAAACCTTTCGAATAGGGGTATTCTCTAGCCAAGAAACGCTCTACTTCCAAATCAGAGTCCTCACTCAACACGATAGGGTTAAGTTCGACAGGGGGTTTTGGCTTATTTCTTGCCATTCGTGAAATTAAACGGGAATTCTTTTTTCCTTTGGAGTTTACAGTGGGTTTTGCCTTGGGATTTTTTCCCATGGGCTTAATAGTCTCAACAGCCTTAGTGACAGAGTGGGGTAGGTCGATAGGTGAGTCGGCCATGGGTTTAGGTAGAAGGATGCTATAGGGTACTGGGGGTACATACTTGTCCTCGGTCACCACAGGTTTGTCAACCTGTGGAGGGTTCGACTCCCTAAAATCATTTCGAGCAAGGAAATTGCTCCAACAATCTCTGCGTAGACTCAAATGGCAGACCACAATAATCTTAACCAGCCCATAATGAAAAAGGCTACTATCAGCCTGGTTCCTTTTGTACTTCTTTGACATTTTAAACAAGCTTCTATGCAAATAATAGGGCATATTGAGCTGATAACCCATAAAAACCATAAGCAAACGAAGGTGGTGTAAGAAAACAAACCCATACCGACCCTCACAGGTGATAAACTATTTGATTATCATCAATAAATCATGCCAACGTTGTTTAAGCAAGGTCACGGGCAAACCGTTATCACAGAAGATAACCTTACGCGACTGGAAGAGCAGTGTCCATGGGACCTCCTCTACTTTGCAATTCTTGGACCATCGTTGTCCAGTGGCAGGAAAACTCGTAGAAAGACTGATAAACTGCTCATCAATTTTTAATTGAACATCGCCGACCTTGGCTCGACAGCCATCAAAGGTCATGGAAAATTGTCTAGCAACGCAGAGGTAAAAACCCTTGAATTTCTGTATAAATGGAAGCCACCCATTGTCTTCGAGGTCACTGCGGGCACTGTCGAACATCAACAGAGCCTGGCTGCCATTAGGTTCATCCCTCACGACTGGAGCCATGGTGTGAGCACATGGTAAGAGTTTGATTCGAATACAACAATGCACAGGAGCAGAGTCATTTGGTCTAACCACAATGAACGATCAAAGGGGAGAGCATTAATTTGCGCATGTGAGGGTGGTGGAGTTATTCACCGCCATACATAATAGTTATGGAAAAGTACAACTGGTGAATTAATCCTCTGTTCAATCAATCATAGCATAGTTCAAAACCATATCATTCGACCAACCAAAGAATCAAACGGTGGGTGTTATACCAATGCGCCATTAACTATAGTTTTTCAAACCACTGTCATTCAACATGAAACCAACCCCAAAAGTTAAACATGCGCCATCGTATAAGTGTGTAATCAAAGTTTTAAAACATTGTGACAATCAATAATTATAAAATTGACAAGCCAAGAGCTATAAAAGAATAACAATAAGGATCACATCATATATTAAAAACAAAATAAACCATGACCCCTATGCAATTCAATGACTAGGCAAGTCCCAAAAATATAAATTCATATGCTCACTGCCTTACCAGTTTAATAAAACCAATATATGCAACCAATATCCAAATAGGCATTGTTTGAAAATCCTTTCAGCCACATAATGATAATCCAAAGGTAAGTGCCATTCAAAATATTAATAAAATGATCATGATAGTTCAAATAAGGATGGAAGAGTTTTCACGCTTACAATCATGAAAACTAAAAGGAGACCAATTTGCAAGTGTCGCAAGAAATGAAAATATCGTCTATTTGAAAAATGTGATGACAATTTGAAGTTCAGAAGACATAGGTGTAGGTAGCTTATAGGAAAATAGAAAAAATTGAATTGGTTGCCAACAATGGAGACACACTGGTAGAAGCAGTTATCTCTATCAAAAGAAATAAATTCAGATTAGGACAGCCAAGAAAATTTCAACTTAAAAACAACAACCAGAAAATCGTACAAACATCGTCATTTACCATCTTTTCCAACATTGTTTTAAAAGATGAAAACTAATAACAGTCTTAAGATCAGCAAGTCACGATATTAAACATAAAATCTTCAATACTATTGGCATGGCCACTGCTACCAGCAGGCGTCCATAGCCTTGAAAGGGTTTCCATTTAACCCACTCTGACATCTGTATCCTATCAAGAAGTTCTAGATTAGAATAAAGGAAATTAAAGAGGTTTCTCATATTTTTTACAGATTTTCATGTACCTGACATTGCTTCGCTTCTAGCAGGCCTGTTCAGTACCCCGACGAAGTTGTCTTGGTGCCATGCATGCATTTACCCACTGTCAGCGGACCTGTTCAGTATCCTGGCGGGTTTACAAGCACTTCCCACAGCTCTTCTTCATAATTTTATTTTGTTTTTCTTTTGTAGATATATAGCTGAGAGGGGTGACGCTGATAATCTTGATATTTTAACATATATTTTTAGACCTCATCATAATTTTTTAACACTGTCCTTTATTCAGTTCCAGAAATGTTTTATTTATAAAAACAACCTCCTATGACAGGGAGACATCTTTTGAGTCATTCCTTTACGGAAAAGGGACAGCGTAAAAAGATAATAGATGATCATGACAAACTTTGCTCAGAGATTGAAATTAGTAAACAAATTTCAAACAACAAATTTTTCCAACATGAATATCAATTAAGAAATATATCACTGATGTTTATACAAACTTTTAGAAGTTATTTCAGGGAAGAAATTTTTCTATGGTCTTTGTCTGAATGGCTCAGTGCACAGGTATGCATATTTTTCAAAAAACACACACAAAAAAAGTTGATCAATTCAAATCAAAATGAAAACAGAAAGCAGACAAAAAATGCAAACAAAAATGAAATATTTACATAATATACAAGGGTAGTTATCAAGCAAAGTATCTTTTCAGAGCTTGGCCATTCACTGGATAGGTGTCAAGTTGCCCTTCAAGATTATGTAATCGAAAAGAACTAGGACCCAACTTTTCAGCAATCAAAAATGGCCCAAGCCATAAGTTTTGAAACTTGGTGTGCTCACCCTTTCCTTCGTGTGGTTTGTCCCACTTCAAGACGAGATTGCCTATTTCAAAATTCCTATCAGAAGAAGAATTAGAATTGAACCAACTTTTAATCAGTTGTTGATGTTGGTCTAACTTATGCTTAGCTTGGGTTCTTACTTCTTCCAACTTCATCAAAGCGTTAATGTGGCTTTCTAAAGGGTGATAATCTTCTTCTTGGACCTTTTGTGACAATTGAAGCGAAGGAAGAAGAATGTGAGGCAGCAGAATGGATTCTCTACCATAAAAGAGAAAAAAGGGGGAGTTATCGATAGTGGCTTTGGGTGTTACCCTGTCATCCCATAGTGCATTCAGTAGTGCATTGTGCCAGTTCTTGTGATTTTCAGCCATGGTTCTCTTGATAATTTTGATCAAGTTCTTGTTTGTTGATTCTGCTAAGTCGTTTCCCTAGGGGTAGTAACTAGTAGAATACTTCAGCTTTATTCCTTTCTCCAAAGCGAACTCACTCATCTCTAGAGAAGAAAATTATGAAGCGTTATCAAAGAATAGACAATCAGGGATACCGAAACGCGTGATGATATTCGAGTTTAGGAAAGAGATAACTTGACTTGTGTTAACAATTCTTAGCGCGGCAGATTCAGACCATCGAGTAAATTAATCAGTGGTTGTCACAATATACTTGTGATGTTGTGAGGATGGAGGGTTAACAGGACCTATGATATCAAGGCCCCATTGCTGGAAAGGAGAATCGACTGAAACGGGTTGCAAGGGAAAGGCTGGTTTTTGTAACCGCCCTGATGCTTTTTGACAAATGATGCATTTATGACACAAGGCATGGGCGTCCCTAAAAAGCGTGGGCCAGTAGTAACCAGCTCTTAAAACCTTATGAGCAGTAGTGTCGCCACCGAAGTTACCACCAACTTCTCCTGCATGCAACTCAAGAAATACTTTTTCTGCTTCGTCTTTTTCAAGACAGCGCATCAGTACGCCGTTAAAATTATGACGAAATAGTATACTGTTAACTAGATGAAAGGAGGCAGACTTTAGTCTCAATGCTTTTGTTTTAGCAGGGTCAAGGTGGCGGGGTGCTAATCCATGTTCAAGACAAAATCTAATATCGTCGTACCAAGGACTTACAAGGTTTTGCTCACAACAAATCAAACTTTGATCGCGTTGTTCTAGGTTTGATGTATCACTATCTTCTTGCTGTCCTATTTCTGAATCAACAACCAATTTACACAACCCTTGGTCTCTCATGATCTGTGCTGGGGTGATCTCTAAGTCATACTCCTGCAAGGAGGTGACCCAGTTGGCTCTCTTCTCTCCTAACTCCTTTTTCACTAACAAGTTTCTTATGGCAGGGTAAGGGACAATGACCTCCGTCCTTGACTTCAAAAGATAGGACCGAAAGTGCTTAACTGCTTTGAAAACATCGTAGGCTTGTCGATCAACCACTGGGTAGTTAAGTTCAGCACCTTTGAAAGTAGAGCTCATAAAGGTGATGGTTACTTCATTGTTCTTGGAATTCTTTTGAGTTAGGACTGCGGCATAGGAACGATCAGAGGCAAAAGTATAGAGTGTAAAGTATTGAGAGAAATCAGGGCTCATGAGAGATGGAGCATATATTATGGCCTTCTTTATGGAATTAAAAGCTTGGTTTTCTGTGGGTCCCCAGTGATATTGGGTGTCTTTCTTAATCAAGTTCTGGAGAGGCCTGACCATTTCAGAGAAACTGGGGACAAATCTTCTCACAAAATTAATCTGGCCTAGGAAAGACTGCATGGATTTTTCGGAGGTAGGTGGGGGAATTTTAGCGATGACTTGAGTCCTCTCGGGGTCAATAATCATCCCATCACTAGACACAATGAATCCTAGTAATTTACCCTATTCTACAACAAATATGGACTTCTTGGGGTTCAAGGAGATGTCGTATTTACGACATCGTAGCAGAACAACTCGTAAGTGAGCTAGATGATCATCTTTTTTTTTAGAATAAACGGTCACATCATCTAAGTAAACTACTACGGAGTGATTGATTAAGCCTCGAAAAGCAATGTCCATTTCTCTCTGAAAGGTAGCACCAGCATTAATCAATCCAAAGGGCATTTTGTGATAAGCGTAAGTTCCCCACGGGGTACAGAAGGTGGTTTTTAGTTGGTCTAGTGGATACATCAAGACTTGGTTGTATCCGGAGAAACCATCCAATAAAGATAGCCTCTCGAAACCAGATACTTGTTGCAGAATCTGTTCCATGGGTGGGACAAGATAATTGTCTTTGTTAGACGCTTTGTTGAGGTTTTGAAAATCGACACAAAGTCGAATTTCCCCGTTCTTATTCCGAACTGGGACAAGTTTGGATACCCATTGAGTGTGTCTAATAGGAAAAATTATTTTAGCACCTAGGAGTTTATTCAATTCTTTTTGAACAGTCAGTTAAAGTTTAGGGTGCATTTTCCTCAGTTTTTGTTGGAAGGGTAAGGTTTGGGGATTCATCAGGATGACATGTTGTATGATATTAGGATCAAATATTTTAAGATCATCATAATTCCATGCAAAGACATCCTTGAATTCTTTGAATAATTTAACAAAAGAAGCTTTTTCTTGTCTAGAACATCCCAAGCCTAGATTGATACACTGAGGATTTTCACTAGTCCCTAAATTGACTTTTTCATAAGACAATGAGGAACTGTTGGTTTTACAATTGACTGTCTTTTTAAATTTATCTTCAAAATCATAAAACTTTTCTAATCTAACAATATATTTGGGTATGTATTTTACCATGTCCGATAGAGCTTCAGGAGATTTCGGATTAGGTATTACCATAAAGTCATGTAAATTGTCGTCATGCGTGCATTCATCTATCATTGCGCCTTGAAAGGTTTCTTCCATGTGCAGAAAGTTAATGATCTGTTGATCATCATCAAATACTCTCCAGTTTGTGATATTGTCAGGAACATATGGCCGAAACAATAGCTCAACGGAGAATGCGTTTGGGGGTAAGCCTTCTACTAGAAGAAGTTTAGAGGCTACATTAGCTAGTAGATCTGCTTCAACATTATTTAATCTAGGAATGGAATTTATTTTAAAAGAAGAAAATTTGTTCATTAAACTCCATACCTCAGACTAGTAAATTTTGAGATGTGGGGAAAGACAATGTATAGAGTCTCTTACCTGTCTAACCACTATTTCAGAGTTGCCGAATACAACCAGATTTTGAATGTTCATGACCAAGGCTTTTCTGAGACCTTGCAGTAAAGCCTCATACTCTGCAGTATTGTTAGTACATTCAAATTCTAGTCTACAAGCCATTAATGTCTTGTTACCTTCTGGATCGATAATGATGTAGCCTGCACCAAATCCTTCTTTAGACTTGGAACCATCAAAATATAGAGACCAAATTTGATTTCCACCGGGATCATGGGGCTAGTGCATAGAAGATATTGGTTGCACGTATGCTGTGATCTCGGACTGTTGTTCTGGATTGTTGATAGGTGAAACTTCAACCATGAAATTTTCGAAGAAGGTGTCCATTCCTTGGACTTCAGGTGAATCCGCAGGAGGTGTATATGGTTCGTTAGGATCATTGAAATCTGTGACTGTGAACTTGAGGTAACGCTCATGATTCACCCTGATCTTATTGGGCTTACCATTCTCTGGAAGCCATAAGTGAGACCAGTCCGTCGCAAAGTAACCATGTAACTGCTCCGACTAGTCCCTGCTCAAAAACAGACCATACACTTTTGGAATATCCACCACAATTATATCAATAACCTGATGAACTTTTGGGTTAGATGATAATCTAATCAATACATTTTTCAGTTCGCCTATAACTTTAACATCTGTTCGATCAAGTTGTATGATTTTTAAAGAAGACGGTTCTACTTCAGCGTTAATATTTTGGCAGACAGACCAAGGCATCACATTTGATGATGCTCCTAAGTCAACCATACAATTATGCACATTTCTGTTGAAAATTTTGAAAGTTAAAAGAAAAGGAGGTACATTCTTGCGAGTACTGAGAGTGGTAGCTTGAGGTTTCTTACTCGCAATTTCTAGTGCTAATTTATCTACATTATTTACATTATTATTTACATTATTTACATTATTTATAGGGACTACAGGAAGGCTTCCTTTATCTTGAGGATCAGGATTATTTTTAGTGGAAGTCTTCTGCGGAACTTTGCTTTGCACAACCTTGTTACCATTTGAATTACCATTCTTTCCGTTCTCTGAAATATTTTGCAACACTTTCTGTAACAAAAATGGGAACTTCAACAACTCATAAATAGAAATGTTAGCCCTTAATTTTTTAAGATCTTCAACAACATCATAATCTAATTTAGGGCTGACATTACTCTGTTTAGCTTCTACAGATTTAGATGGATTTGGAGGTGAAGTTGTAGTGTTCTCGGTAGGAGGTTTGTTTGATGTCTTACTCCTAGTGTTATAAGGGTGAACAGTATCAAAATTAGCTTGGAAGATGTTGTCTGAGAAGTGTCCAAAGATGTTTGGAGAAGACTCTTCTTCTGGAGTTGTTTCCTATTCGACCTCCTCCTGAGGAATTTCAGGAGGCATCAAGTTATCTTGGGCTTCTAGAACTGTCTGAAGAGAACATTGCAAACATTATAGGTTCAAGCCTTCAAGGTTTGGATTAGGTCGGTTGGTAGGAAAAGGTTTTCGGAAAGGCGATTTATAGGGTCCTTTACTCGAGGAATATTCTTCAGTCGACCTTTTTAAATCTATAACTTGATTAGACAATTTTTTTACAACTTTAGTTAAATTTTCCAAATTAGAGTTTTCAGGTTGTGTTTTACTTTGTGTGGGTCTGGGGAGAATTTCAATCTTCTTTTTGGAAGAAGAAATAGTCTCAGTTTCGTTGCTAGAAGAATCCTTAAGACTAAGTATATCCTTTTCAATCTGACTAGCCTCCTCGAAGGCTTCTAACAACGTGGCCTTTTTGGAATGTTTGACCCAAATAGCTATGCTTTGATGTAGATATTTAGTGTAGTAAGCTATTACAAGACTCTCAGCAGGCATAGAATCTGTAGGGATTCGATTTTTAAGCGTTAAGAATCTTTGATTAAAATCTTTAGCTTTTTCTTTTGGGTTCATTTTTAATCTTGAAAGATCCATGACTAAGACTTCCGGAGGTTTACCATCTCCAAATTTTTCCAAAAAACATGACTCAAACCTTTCCCAAGATACTATTGTATGGGGTTGTTGGGCAAAGTACCAAGTGGACGCATTACCCTCAAAAGTATAAGGGAACAACCTACAGACAACATCTTCATGTTCAACATTACGGAGTCTGATGGCTAACATAAATTTTTTGATATGATCTTCAGCTATCTGTTTTGAATCGGGATCAAACTTGGGAAGCCATTTTTCCGAGTGCTTAGGTAAAGGGTGTTGGGCTCCAGGTATAGCTACAACATCCTGGTCCAACCAGGGTCTAGCAGGGTTGTTCTGATTTTCCATTGGGGTAGTGGGTGTGGAAGGCTGAGAAGGTGATTTTCCTTCGTCAGAAGAGGAATCTCCTCCAGAAGAGGAAGGAGATGAGGGAGGTGGTGAAGGAGGTATCCCAGATCCTCCTGAAGCAGGATTTGTGATTGGATCTGAAGGATTCACAGTAAGGTTAATTTCACCCAATTGTTCTCTGATATCAGAGAAGTCTAAAGGTTGACCCCATGGACAGTTTGGTTGCCTAAGATGAGCTAAGGCACTATGTGTTTTAATAAGATATTGACGGATAATCTCTTATGTATCACCACCTGTAGGATTAGGGGTTGCTGGTTCAACTGTGATTTGCGGATCTTTGGTTGAAGTAGTTGTTGTTTGAGGGGGAATATTATCTTGTGAATGGCTTCTAGTCACTATAGGTG
>JZKD02S1620998.1:213070-228237 GCA_000966675.3 Picea glauca
TAATTAAGTTTAGGCCCTCCTTCTAGCTCCATTTGTTGACGGGCAAAATCGATCGTCCATCAACTGAGAGAGTGGAACCAGTCCGGGGTTGTCTAATAACCCAAGCCGTTTGGAATGAACCACCCTGACAGTTTTAACGGCTCCGTTGGCCACTCTAAGATCCTAAGAAAACCAAAGAGAAAACTAATCTAAACTAACTAACCTATCTAAAACAAATAAAACTAACTGAAACTAACTAAAACTAAATACAAGAAATTAAACTAACTAACAATAAATAAAATCTAACTAATACACTAATCTAATTAAAACAAAACTACTAAATTAAATTAAAACTAAATATAAACTACTCTAACTATTATATATACAAACTACTAATTACTATTACACTAACTATAACAATTAAATATCTAATTACTAATTGAATTACAACTTATTCACAAATATACAATATATACAACTTGCAGATTTGAATAAAACCTGTAAAAATCATTTGCTTTCTGCCCTAAGATAGCCAGAGATATATTTTTTATTTTTATGATTTTAAGAAATTAAACTTATTAAAATTAAACGATCTAATATACTAAACATACATATATATATATATATCTAAACTAAACTTGTATCTAAACTAAACTACTAATAATATACTAAACAAACAAATGACAAACTGACCTGGAAACGCTCCTAATTTGTCCTGTGTATGATGACTTTGAAGCTGGTCGGAGGAAGGAAACTCACACCGGTTAATCCAAAAGCTTCTCGTAAACGATAGGTTGTGCTGCTCTTTGAGCTATTAACAGGACAAACAAGACATAAAAAATCATAACAATTATATGATTTATAAATCTCTGCAATAAGGGAAACCTGTTATGCAAAAAATTATATTTAATAATTCAACTTATGAAGAAGAGAAATCTGTCATTCACAAACTGAACTAAGCAATTGCTATGTTTTTTAAATGCTTGGAAGAAATCAGAGATGGATTACAATTATTAAATTATATCATTTGCAAATGATTAAGATAGCTAAAGTAGTCATTAACCAAATACAAATTGATATACACAACATGAAACAAAATATTGATATCATGAGAAGGTAAAGTTGTAACAAAACACCAAATTCTACCTCAGTCTGTATTAAAATTCCATATTCTTGTTCTCCCATGAATGAGGATGATCATTATTACAAAAATGATAGGTATTTATAAGTCTCTCCATAGGGTAAAACCTCCCTGTGGATAATATCAAATTGTTTTAGATAATCTTGGAGATATTCCCAAAATCAACTAAACTAGGAAACTAAAATGACATCAGACTATTTCAAATATCCCCTAACTGCTCATCAAATCCACTGCAATTTTGAATTCATCTACAATAGACCAAAAATAATAAGTTAGAAAGATATTTTATTGACAAAACAATAAAAATCTAATCCTATAGCCTTAGCTACAGAACCATCTGATTCTGTAGCTAGTCTAAAATAGCACACAGGACCAGAATCGAAATCAAATCAAATATTTTGAAAGAATCAAAATCAATTTTCTTCCAATGATTATTTAAAACGAATCACTAATGATTTCATTAATTTTATCACTCAAGATTAAACAAAATCAAAAGCGATTTAATCGAAAACAGGGGTAAGAATACTTTGTTTCCTTGTTACCATAAAATCGGGTCGAACAGTAAAAGGACTGCTTCATATCCGATTGAAATCAATTAATGAGTCATATCGTATGTGATACGATCAAATCCAACACAACCATCATCCACTCGTTATAGCTATAATGATGTAGCATAAGATTCATATCGTCTTAATTAAATACAAAGATGGAAAGACTGTTACGATTATAGGTAAATAAAACATTCATAACAGCATCAACCAAAATTCGCCATAGATTTTGATCGCTGAGCGTTGCACAGTCAACATACAGGATCAATTAATAGTGATCACAACAATCATAAGATCGACATAAGTGATAATCGTAAACTGGGCAAACAATTGAAACAAATCATGACTGATTTTAATATAGAATAAATCATGAATCCAATCTCCTTTTACAAATCAAATTGAAACAGAATATTCATTGCCATTACAAATCCAACCGAATCATAGTCGAGCTAATGTTAAACCAATGCGAATTAACATGCTGGGTTTTATCATCATCGTTATGAATTGAATCTGTTCACGATTTTAGTATTTTTGTACAAAATCACATTCGAATTGGTCGAAAGTCATATGGACATAAAACCGTGACAACTAACCATATCAAAATTGTTGTCAATCAGATCATATACATTATAACCAAATCGAATTGAAATGTGATCGTGTTCACAATTGAAATACGAGAAACAGCTCCTGTCTAGAATAGATAGAAACGACTTCAATTGACAGCAGAGCATCCATTTTATCTAAATCAAACAAATCAAATCCACACCAAGATCAACCAAATCGATGAAAATCCAATCGAAGCTAAACGAGGAAAATGAAATTCCATTTAATCAAAGCATGGCTATGTTCAGAATGCATACAATGTGATGGAGAAAATCAATTCTTTAATCAGAGCTATTCAAAACCAAATTCGAATTCGTTATATAAACAAGCGATATCAAAACATACCTGTGTGATGCAGAGGGTGTTCAATTATGCCAACTTAGAATTCACGACCGCTGTAGTTGATTCCACATTTTTAAACAAAATGGAACCTCTCATCCTTTGCTTCTTATCAATGTCTTGCAACTTAGCCTTTTGACTGGTAAGCCGTGCAACCTGGTCCTCCAAAGAGTGAATTATTGACTGTAGAATTGGCACATCATTATAATACCTCTCTAACCACGAGCTGCATTGATCACAGGGTGGCACTATATATTTAGATAGCGCGGGAGAGGGTTTGGATGAATGACCCGAGGCTTCACAAGGCAACTTAATTCTTGGGTAGTTAGGGTCATTCTGTAGGCATGGGGGTAGGTTTGACATAAAGTCATACGAGGGTTCGGCACACAAACCTTTCGAATAGGGGTATTCGCTAGCCAAGAAATGCTCTACTTCTGAATCAGAGTCCTCACTCAACACGATAGGGTTAAGTTCGACAGGGGGTTTTGGCTTATTTCTTGCCATTCGTGAAATTAAACGGGCATTCTTTTTTCCTTTGGAGTTTACAGTGGGTTTTGCCTTGGGCTTTTTTCCCACAGGCTTAACAGTCTCAACAGCCTTAGTGACAGAGTGGGGTAGGTCGATAGGTGATTTGGCCATGGGTTTAGGTAGCAAGATGCTATAGGGTACTGGGGGTACAGACTTGTCCTCAGTCACCACAGGTTTGTCAACCTGTGGAGGGTTCGACTCCTCAAAATCATTCCGAGCAAGGAAATTTCTCCAACAATCTCTGCGTAGACTCAAATGGCAGACCACAATAATCTTAACCAGCCCATAATGAAAAAGGCTACTATCAGCCTGGTTCCTTTTGTACTTCTTTGACATTTTAAGCAAGCTTATGTTCAAATAATAGGGCATATTGAGTTGATAACCCATAAAAATGATAAGAAAACAAAAGTGGTGTAAGAAAACAAACCCATACCAACCCTCATAGGTGATAAACTATTTGATTATCATCAATAAATCATGCCAATGTTGTTTAAGCAAGGTCACGAGAAAACCTTTATCACAGGAGATAACCTTACGCGACTGGAAGAGAAGTGTCCATGGGACCTCCTCTACTTTGCAATTCTTGGACCGTCGTTGTCCAGTGGCAGGAAAACCCATAGCAAGACTGATAAACTGCTCATCAATTTCCAATTGAACATCATCGACCTTGGCTCGACAGCCATCAAAGGTCATGGAGAATTGTCTAGCAATGCAGAGGTTAAAACCCTCGAATTTCTGTATAAATGGAAGCCACCCATTGTCTTCGAGGTCACTGCAGGCACTGTCGAACATCAACAGATCCTGGCTACCATTAGGTTCATCCCTCACGACTGGAGCCATGGTGTGAACACATGGTAAGGGTTTGATTCGAATACACCAATGCACAGGAGCAGAGTCATTCGGTCTAACCACAATGAACGATCAAAGGGGAGAGCATTAATGTGCACATGCGAGGGTGGTGGAGTTATTCACCGCCATGCATAATAGTTATGACAAAGTACAACCAACGAATTAATCCTTTGTTCAATCAATCATAGCATAGTTCAAAACCATATCATTCAACCAACCAAAGAATCAAACGGTGGGTGTTATACCAACGCGCCATTACCTATAGTTTTTCAAACCACTGTCATTCAACATGAAACCAACCCCAAAAGTTAAACATGCGCCATCGTATAAGTGTGTAATCAAAGTTTTAAAACATTGTGACAATCGATAATTATAAAATTGACAAGCCAAGAGCTATAAAAGAATAACAATAAGGATCACATCATATATTAAAAACAAAATAAACCATGACCCCTATGCAATTCAATGACTAGGCAAGTCCCAAAAATATAAATTCATATGCTCACTGCCTTACCAATTTAATAAAACCAATATATGCAACCAATGTCCAAATAGGCATAGTTTGAAAATCCTTTCAGCCACATAATGATAATCCAAAGGTAAGTGCCATTCAAAATATTAATAAAAAGATCATGATAGTTCAAATAACGATGGAGGATTTTTCATGCTTACAGTCGTGAAAACTAAAAGCAGACTAATTTGCAAGTGTCGCAAGAAATGAAAATATCGTCTATTTGAAAAATGTGACGACAATTTGAAGTTCAGAAGACATAGGTGTAGGCAGCTTATAGGAAAATAGAAAAAATTGAATTGGCTGCCAACAGTACTGGGCTATCTTCAAAATATGTAATTAAACTAAGGAAACCCAAAGATTCAATAGATCTGAACTTACCTACCCCATTAGAAGAATATTGAGTATTCAAGGTGGAAGCAAGGAAAGAAAATGATAGGAGTAAAGGAGTTGTAGAGTATGATTAAGACATTAAAAAAATAAAAATCCTTTGTTGAGCAATGAAATGCTAAACAACAAGAAAAGATACAATATTTAAAAAGGAAGAGGAAAGACGAAAAGGCATTGCTAAAAGAGGAAAGAGAATCCAATATAAGATTATATTGGAAAAATGTTGTGCTAACAACTAAGCTCAAACAGAGAAACACTAGAGCTTCTGCAGTTATCATACCATGACAATCCAAGGAAAATATGTTTCATTTTTGATTACTCAATGATGTTACCAATATAGTAAAGATGAGCATTTTTGTTCTTAATACTTCGTTCAAATGGAACTTTTTGGTATTTCAGATGAACCATCTCAGCCAAATAGTATTCCTCTTTTAATGAGATTTGCAAATCTTATCAAGTTATCTCATTATCAATATTCGGATTGGTTGTTGAGCCTACTACATTATAGGCTTTAGACATGCTCGTATGAGCATTTATCTCATAGGAAATAATCCATTTATATGATCATGTTGCAAAACTGTAATCTAAAAAATAGGATCTACATGAGTAATTTGTGTTCTTTAAAAATACATTGTAAAGACTGTATGAGGGTGGATTAGTTGGGCATTCAAGGACATTTTGCTTTTGTAAAGACTCCACTGTAAGACAAGAATATATTTCATATTGGAACTAAATGGAAAAGGCATGTTGATGGTCATATCTTCTTTTCATATCTTTATCTATTTATTTTCTTACTTTAATACATTTATTCTGTTGCAATGCATATGATTTCTTGATTGTGAGTGACACAGTGAAAACTTTACTGATTTTTTCATAATAAAGATTGTTTTAAAGTACATGTTTTTGTTTCTTAATGATATTTTGAAATGAGAAATCCATGTGTAAGTTGATAAAATAGATACTCACATATCTTCCTTTCATTATTTACCTTACCATCTGATCTGTTAAAGTGTCTACCATTTACTAAGCCAGTGGGATGTTTACTTTCTTTTACATTGAGTTATATGTTTTATTGAATCCTTGAGCCATATTTAAACCATTTTCTAAAATCCTATTAAAAAACCCTTCATAAATATGATTGCAATAACTTGATGATTCCCTATCTTTACCTCTCATAGTCAAGTGCAACTTTAGGGACTAAGACTAATAACAACAATAACACTACTAAGTCCGGACTAACAACCCTAGAAAACAATAACAATATTTGAACCCAATGAACCTTTTACAATCCTATCAGTCTCATATATATAATCTGATTTTTAGGTTTGTTGGTTGAGAACCCAAGAGTTCTCTCTTCTTATTGATCTTGTTGCAACTTCTTTCCTCAAATATGATGTTGCACTGTCCTTCCAAATTCTTTTTGTTTCTCTCCTTAGTCCATTGTCTAGCTCCTCAGTAGCTTGCACAGCTTATATTCTCCAAAATGAAGCTACAATGTGTCGTGCGCAACTTCTATTCATAAAAAATAAAGGGCCCAACGAGGTCTGACCACAATCCTTGACTCGACCTGAGTCAAGTATTCAACTCTTCCATGGTATCTCAGTTGGCTTGTTGTTCTTCCTTTCCTTCTAGTTCCAAGTTTCTTCCATTTCCATCTTGGATTGTTTCTTCTTTATCTTCGTCAAATGAAGGGCCCAACTTGGGTACTAGTTCAAGGGCTATGATCTTACTAACATCTTGGAAGTTCTCCACTTTGTCCTGCCATTTCCTGGCAAGTACTGAAGCTTTAGCGACAAACTGATGGGTGGTGTCTGTGATGCACTCTTTTAGCTTGGAGGCAACTAAAGAGTTCCATTCTAAGTCATGTATGGTGTCCACTTGATGCATCTATAGGTACATTTTCTGGACTACAAGTCGAAACGCTCAGAGTTCTTTCTTAGCCATAGTTTGAGATTCATAAAATGCATTCAAATCATTGTTCACTTGTTGGATCTTGTCAAATTTCTCTTGTTTTTTCGGCGGATCTAGGGTGTTGGTTGTCACTTCGTTCAATGATTGGACCTTCATGCGCAAGTCCTCCAATGTTTGGTTGCATCTTGATATGATTCCCATACAATCGCTAACCTCTCTAAATATTTTTGTGCATTTTGCAGTCCTTTTGTCCAAGGTTTCTCTTGCGTTGTTCCCTTCCAAGATGATTTTCTCCATTTTATATCGTAGCCTCTTGGATTTCAATTCAAATTATTTCTTACTATCTCACAAATGTGATTTAATATTTTATTCTCTTTCTACTAGTACTAACCATGAAACCTGAATCAATTCGATCTTCTCCGCATGCTCGCTTGTTGTGTTGGATTCTGGCAGCTGAGGCATTGTCTTCCTGACCGTTGTCTAGGCCTCTAAGAGATTTTCCTTGAACTTTCCACCTTCTTTTCTTCCTATATATTTGAGTATTCCTCCTGTGTTCATTGTTCTTGCGCAATAAGTCCTTCTTGTTTCTAGAACTCAACTTCTCGTTCGACCTGCTGGATCCTCTACTCTAATTGCTTAGTCGACTCTTTGATTATTCCTACTAGTTGTGTTTTTGGAAATTTAGCAAGATCACCCAATGAAGGAGCGACATCTAGGGGCACTCGAACTTGTAGTGGAAGTCCATTGGCCATCGATTGTGCAGAGGGTGTCTCCACCTCTTCTTCCTTTAGGGATGTGTTAATGCTCTATAATTTCTCAGGAAGAGGAAGAAGTTGACAGAGTTAACCACACAACCACTTTGGAGTCTAGGATATATCCCTCCTAGACTCAGAGAAGGATATCTATGTATGATTTAGCTTTGTTTGGATTAGAATTTTGGGCTAGTTATGAAAGTACAGGGTTGTTTGTTTGTTTTGAATTACTTGGATGGAATAGGGGAAAATGGGCCATTGGGAAAATGGAGTCACAATTCAGAATTGATCAATAACCAGGTCTTAACAAGATAATATTGCAGGAAAGGGTAGGGAAACTCATTGGATCCTAAATATTTATTGTATGGAAAAGATGGAAAAGGTTTAGAAGTCCAATTAAAAATAAAGCAACTAAAAATTATGGTTTCAATCTTCAGTGAAAAATACATAAATTATTCTAAGCCAGAGACATAGTGTACATAAAAAAAAATTATGTTCCTAATCTTCTCAGAACAATTCATAATGTAGGTAGCAATTGTGATAACAAAAAGAACAATTTATAGAAAAATATACAGTTCACTAATGGAATTCGCCACAAGAATCCTAAAATGGTCGCACTGTATTATTGGAAATCTGAACCAAATGGTCTCTTTGGACTGATTCACAATATGGATCCTATCCTACTAACAGGTCCCAACTGACCAACCCGCAATACCTCGAAATCAAAAGTATTTATAAGTTATTTATAATTATAATGTCATTAATGAGCAGGATTAAATTTAGGAAAATCTAAACTCATTAGATTTCAAATTACAAAAATATAGGGATAATGCAGATATGGTCAGATTTTTGGTGCTTGATTTGATTTAATAAAATAAACTTTATATGCAACAAACTCCCAAGTGATTTGAATGTCATAGCTAGTCTTGTACCACCATAGGGCTAATCCATTCTGACTCTTCAACAAGTTTTATGATTCCTGCTTCCAACATTCTGTCTAATTCAATTTTCACTTACTGCTTATATTTGGGATTCAATATGTAGGGTCTCTTCTTAACTGGAATGGAATTTGGCTTCAAGGGGATCTTCATCTCTCCCATGGTCCCTTAAATAAATATCTCTCTTATTGGCTATATGATTCTACTCTGTCAATAGAAAACTCAGTAATGTAACCTCCAATGGTACTATCAAACCAGTGATCGACTCTTCTTGACACAACATTATCAAATATCTTGACCATATTGACCAGTGTTGACGTCCAAACCACAGGTGGTCTGAGTCTAATTTCAAATTGGGTATCTGCTAATCTGGTTATCCACTCATATATCTCCTGATGAATTCCTCCAAATAATATTTCATGTATATCAATAAATATATACCTTCCCAACCAATCCTCTGTACTAATATTAGGGTTCTTGTTCTGAGCTTCAATGAAGTCCTTTTCTTGTTCTTATATCCACTTCTAAATATCTATCTTTGATGGAAAACACCTTGGCATTCACTCAAGAAGATCTTGGTCCCGAAAACGGAAACATTTGTTGGAATAGGGGTAGACCCAGGGTTTAACTCTAACAGTGCACCAACAAACCCTAACTATTGTCCCTTTCAGAAACACCTGCGAAGCAGATGCAGTCTCACCTGAAGTAGCGATAGGGGGTTGTAGGACACAAGTGTCTACAACTAGTGGAAATGAAAAGTGGACCCAAAACAATAACACAAAACAACCCAAGTACTCTTTATCTCCTTTAATCCTACTGTGTGAACTATATCAAAGATCTGATACAATAATACAATAACATAATAACAGGAGAAAAATAACACATCATCAATCACACAAAACAACAATATATATGTGGTTCACCCTCTCCCTAGGGCTACATCCACAAAACTGTGTTTCCTAATATATTATGTGAAACATACAGTTCTATCTGCACACTTACCTTGCACATATATCTCTCTTTCTCTCTCTCTCCCCTCTCTGCACACCTAGCTGCAGGGTTGATCTTCACACCCAGCTGAATATCTTACAACACAGACTCTCTTTCAACATAATAATTCTCTCTCTCAAAAAAAAAAATAACTCATTACATAATCGAACCCATCCTAGGTCCTCTTGACCTTTATTTATACATTACAATGACTCTCGGACAACATTAGGTCGAAGCCTAGGTGTCAAAACCCTAAAATTACAAAACCCTAGGTGTCTTAAACCTTAGGTCAACTTGACCCAGGTTTTCAGAGCTTTGCCAGCCTATCTTTCCTTCTTTCCTGCGAGGTGCTCCAAGAACTCGTTGATGGATTTTTTCTCTTGTTGAGTTTTCCATGATCCATATTCCTTGATAATCTATCCTCCTCGATCTTCACGTTCAATGACTCACTTTCTTTTACCTCTCTCCTTATTTTCTACTTCTTTGGCCACTTCGACCCAATCCCGTTTGATGTGCTTTCCGCGCAATTTGTACTTTGTTATTCTTTCCTTAATATTTTCTTCCTTCCATAACCAAGGTCCAACAATCCCCCAACACTCACATGTGACTCGCCCCAAGGCACTTCAGGTTAGAAACTTCTATTTCACTTCGACTTCAAACTGCACAGGGCAACCTGTTCTTTATGTTATGTCCCTCTCTTCCTTGTGCAGACTGTCTGTTATGTGTCTGGTACCCATTTTAAACTGCACCTGGTACCTAGAACCTTCTCCATAGGTGTTGTAATCTATGCATATCCCGTAATGAACTTTCTGTAGTATCCAGTATGTCCCAGTGCAATGCGCGGTTGTCTAACCGAAGTAAGGGGAGGTAGATCAACAATAATGACAATCTTGGATGGATCTACCAGCAACCCCTCCTTACACAAAATATGTCCTAGTAGCACTCCAAAGGGTGAAAATAATATGCACTTCTTCAAGTTTAGGGAAATATGACATTGCATGCACTTATTCAACATTAGTCTTAAACATTCAATATGGTTTTGCAATAAGCTAAAAATAGTCCCATCATCAAAATATGCTTCCAAAAATTTATGTAAAAACTCCTTGAATGCTTCAACCACCACCCTAGAAAAAATGGTTGATGCATTCTTCAATCCAAAAGGCATCACTGTGTACTAGTAGGCTCCCCATTCTATTGAAAATGTGGTCTTATGGTGATATTCCTTGGCAATCCTGATTTGGTGATAACATGAAAGTCCATCTGTGAAGGAATAAACTTCTCGACCTCCTACATTATTTAACACTTCGTTGGTGAAAGGTGTAGGGAATGGTTCATGCAAACAGGCATCATTCAACTTCTTGAGATCTACAAAGATCCTTATCTCTTATGTCTTATTATCTTGTACCACCATAGGGATAATCCATTTTGACTCTTCAACATGTTATATGATTCCTTCTTCCAACATTATGTCTAATTCAATCTTCACTTTCTGCTTATATTTGGGATTCAATCTGTAGGGTCTCTTCTTAACTGGCCTGACATCTGGTTTCAAAGGGATCTTCATGTCTCCCATGGGCCCTTAAATAAATATCTCTCTTCTTGCCTATATGATTCTATTCTGTCAATAGAAAACGTAGTAATGTACCCTCCAATGGTACTATCAAACCAGTGATCGACTGCTCTTGACATAGCATTATCAACTCTCTTGACCTTCTTGACCAATGTCTAAGTCCAAACCATGGGTGGTCTGAGTTTGATTTTAAACTGGGTATCTGCTAATCTAGCTAGCCACTCATAAATCTCCTGATAAATTCCTCCAAAGAAGATCTCATGTCTATCGGTAAATATATACCTTCCCGACCAATCCTATGTACTAAGATTAGGGTTCTTTTTCTGAGCTTCATCAAAGTCCTTTTATTGTTCTTATATCCACTTCTGAATCCATGTATTCGATGGAAACCACCTTGACATTCCCTCAAGAATATCTCGGTTAGGGAAACAAAACCATTTGTTTGCATAGGGGTAGACCCAGGGTTCAACTCTAACAGCACACCAACAAGCCCTAACTACTAGCCCTTTCGAAAACACCTGCAAAGCAGATGCAGTCTCACTCGAAGTAGCGATAGGGGGTTGCAATACATAGGTGTCTACAACCAAAGGAAATGCAAAGTGGACCCAAAACACTAACACAAAACAACCCAATTACTCTTTATCTCCTTTAAGCCTACTACACGAACTATATCTTAGATTTGATACAATGATACAATAACAAAACAACAGAAGCAAGAGAACACAACATCAATCACACACAACAACAAGATATATGTGGTTCACCCTCTCCCTAGGGTTGCGTTTACAAAACTATGTTTCTTGATATATTATGTGAAACATACAGTTCTATCTATGCACTTAGCTTGTACATCTCTCTCTCTTTCTCTCTCTCCCTTCTCTATGCACCCAACTGTAGGGTTGATCTTCACACCCAACTGAATATCTTACAACACAGACTCTCTTTCAACAAAATACTTCTCTCTCTCAACAACAATAATCACTCATTACATAATCGAACCCATACTAGGTCCTCTTGACCTTTATTTATACATTACAATGACTCTCAGAAAACCTTAGGCCAAAGCTTAGGTGTCAAAACCCTAAAATTCCAAAACCCTAGGTGTCTTAAACCCTAGGTCAACTTGACCCATTTTTTTAGGGCTTCACGAGCCTGTCTTTCCTTCTTTCCCACAAGGTGATCCAAGAACTTGTTGATGGATTTTTCTGCTTGCTGAGTTGTCCACGATTCATATTCCTTGTTGATCTATCTTCCTCGGTCTTCTCATTCAATGGATCATTTTCTCTTACTTTTCTCCTTCTTTTTTTCTTTTTTTGTCACTTTAACCCAATCTTAGTCAATGTTTTTTCCACACAGTTCGTACTTCACGCTTCTTTCCTTGATCTTCACTTCCTTCCATAACCAAGGGCCAACATGAGTTACGTTTGGATCCTAGAACTGCATGCTGACTTGATGGTTATTATTGGTGATATGAACCTCTGACTCTGCTGCATTGTATGATCTTTGTTGCTAGGTGTCTTGATGCCCTATGTTTCATTACTATTTGTCCCTTTTAATAGATTCACCTCCTGAAATTTTGAAAACATAGGGTCCAAGGAATTCTTAGATTATCCCAATATAAGATAGTTGTGTAAAATATGGGGGAGGTTTTTGTATATCATTTTTTTCTGAGAAAAAACCTCTCTTGGTTTTTTGAAAGCCATCTCGAGCTGTCTGAGATCTGGGTTTGAAAAGGATGTCTTAAACAAGAAAATATCGAATCCCAAAAAATAGGGCTTGAAGATGCTCTTGATTCTCCCAAACCATGAAACCTGTGCAAACTATGAGAGAGTTTATTTAATTTCAACCCATTTCAGAGAAAAACCTCTCTCGGTTTGTGAAAATATGCCTTCGTTTTCCCATAACACGCCTTGGAAGATGACTGGTTAAAACCTTGCAAAAATGTGTTTTTTGGGGGAAAGGTGGTTTTCCAGAGGGGGGTAGGTAGTAAACGGTTTTGGAGGGGGGGGGTGGTCCGAAATCATGGGGTGAAGACATGTGGAAAGGGTTGTTTTACTTTTCAGATCCCCCTGGGTTGAATGATGTAAGGGGGGTAGTCCGAAATATGAAAAAGGGGAGTGGGGTTTTAGAGACAGGATATAATTTTTTAGTTTTTATTGTATTTAGTTTTTTATTTGTTTTATTTTTAATGGTTTTGTTTTATTTGTTTTTTTTTATTGTATTTTGTTTTATGTGTTTATTTTATATGTATTTTTTATTTGTTTTGTTTTTTATTGTTTTGTTTTTATTTTTTAATAATTATTAATTATTAATATCTTTTTTATTTTAATTTATTATTACACTAACCTAATTTATAACCTAAATACACTAACCTAATTACTAATTATTTAAATTATTAATTTAATTAGTCATTAAACTAATTAATATTTTATTTAATTATTATTTTGGGTTATCTAACTTTGTTTTATTCGGGGAAGAATGGTGGGAGAATGATGAAGTGAATGGATGGAAAGGGGATTAGAGGTGCGACAGTAGATGGGTTAGCAAGGATAAGTGGATGATGCAGTAGGAAGATGGGTGAAGGATGATGAAAAATTAAGGGGGGAGAGAGGCGAATCAACAAGCCAGGAGCTTCATCATGAGACCAACAAATGATATATGAATCATCAAATTTCCTATAATTATAGGACAATAACATAGGCTCCACCTGGGGATGGAGACTCTTTCAAGAGGTGACAAGAACCATAGAACTATGAACACGCAGACCAGTTCTTTATCCATTGGGCTGATCCCAAAATGCAACCTTTTCTATCCAAAATCCTCTGTGGCTGATGTTTAAGTAGAAAACTTATCTGTATATCGAATCTGAACTGATAAAATATTTGAAAGATGCTCACAACCTTGATCTTATTTGCATACTGCAAACCTGACTACTAAAAAGATGCTTACCTGGTAATCTTTTTTATGTACATATAATCCTATTCTAACATTTTGAAATTATGTTTAGTTAGGTAATGGAAAAATGCCAATGAATCCAATCTATCAGTTGATCCAATAGCTCAGCTCTTTTACTTTTTTTAACATGCATTAGAACTAGAGCTTTCAAAGGCATACGGAACTGATTTCCAACTTGATATTCATAACATAAATCTTTGGAACTGTGGAAAATCAAAGAGGATCTAGGTATCAATTGACATTCTGAAAAGACGAGCTCCTCCATATATGTAGTTATAGGGTCATGATGGAAATGACCTATTCCTTGATATTCAAATTCAACCAAATCAAGGTCATGAATGGAAACTTCACATATGCTATTAGTATCATCATACAAATTTTGATTTTACTGCATATTTTTAGATGGATTTTTAAATGAGTCTCCAGTTGAACCAAACCAAGAAACTGACGGCCTAATCATGTCTATATCATAAATTGTTTTAATCCCACAACTAGAAAATGGAACATGAATCTGACTACAAAGATCATCCAACACATCAGTTATTAGGTCTTATAGAAATTGAATGTTGGAATTACTAATACAACTGAGAGGGGGGGGGTGAATTAGTTGTATTTGAGCTTAAACAATTTTAACTTGTTGGCTTTCGGAAGTCACTCCTGGATTGCTAGCAGAAGCAGAGCCCGAAGCCCATCATATTTAATGTCACGATTTGTTTTAAGGTTGATCAAATGGAGGGGAACTCGAAACAGCACAATTTCAACTTAGAAACCAGACCAGGCATGCATGAACGAGTGAGGTCTTGATAAACTCCAAACAGTGAGTCGTAGTAAAAGGGTGAGCAGATGGAAGACTTATGCAAGAAAGCGCAGTGGTCCACAATAAACATCAGGTTCATTACAGATTAGAGAAGAAGTGCGTTCAAACGCAAAATCCTTTTACATTCGATCACATATACCAGAGAATACAACGATGCCACAACAAATCCTTTGTCGCAACAAGATTGTTAAGTCCATGTGAATCCTTCACTGTGAACCCTCTAGCCAAGAAGAAACAAAGATGGAAAGAAAGGAAACTGTTTGTTATAAACCAAGAAATCTCAAACACAGAGGCATAACCATGAAACCAGAATGTCGCTGAAACTTTACAGTCGGGAGCTTAGCTC
>JZKD02S1620998.1:246838-263289 GCA_000966675.3 Picea glauca
GGCCATTAAGTATGTTCTCATTCTAATCTTCCAGAAGGAAAAATTTGTTCCATCAAACAGAGGGGGCTTAGAGGTTGAAGTCCCTTCATGACTTGTCATGTTTAAGCTTACAAATATACCTTTGAATAAAAGGAACCCACTCTGATACCAATTGTTGGAATTACTAATACAACTGAGAGGGGGGGAGTGAATTAGTTGTATTTGAGCTTAAACAATTTTAACTCTATTAAAATATTCTTAATATTTCTTCAAGTGATCATCAACATTATACAGCATATGGACAGTAACAGTAAAAAGTATCAGTCACACATAAGGTATACCCAAAGACATATTTTCATGAGGAAACCTATAAAGGGAGAATACCTCTTCTTCTTTGAAATGATAGGGAGTCTTTTAAGTTCTGTACATCATCCTTAATTGAGCACCAACTCAATGTGAGGCTGCTACCTCTGTTTTACAAGTTGCAACTTGTTTGAGAGCTCCAACTCTCTAGTTTCTCTAGCACCCACTAGAAGGAAGCACCCACTCCCTAAATATTCCAGCACCAACTTCCAGTTACATAGGCTCCAACCTGTATAACAGAGAACACTTGTTCTCCCTTGCACCACCCTGCCACCTTGGTTTCTCTGGCTGCAACCAGATGGAAGCTACAACTTCCTGTGTTCAAGATTCCACTTGAACCTCTGAGGACAATAGTCCTCCCAAGCACCTCCCAACCTCCCTAGAATATGAATGGCTAAATAAACAATCAACTTTACAGATAAATCAGTTCTTACCATTTTTTCTTTGTTCTGTAAATCTGGTCTTCTACACACTGTTTTGCTGCTCTTCTCTTCCTCTGTCTATTCAGAAGGCATGCTTTGCATCAACTCGTTCTCTCATTATGTTCTTCTTTTTCTCTTTCTGTCAATTTGTTCTGCTTCTGCTCTTTCTGTCATTTTTCTTTGCTTCTTCTCTGCATTTCATCTCACTCTCTACATTTTCTAAGTCTCATGCTACACATCCTCTCATTTTCCCTTTCTTAATGTTTCATTCATTTTCCATCCGGAACATCCAACCATACACAGTCTGTCTCATTTTCTTTTATACACAACTACACGATGGTTCAACTTCCCAATTCCTTAGTCAAAAGAAAGACAATTGTCCGAGCAACTGAAACACCAACTGAAATGCTAACTGATTTGCAATCATGAGTCCGTTTCACTAATAGATTCGTAACTGAGGGGTTAACTATGAGAGAGAACAATAACCTTCTGATCATATTCCAATTTATCCACACCATTGGATGAACTTTATTAATATTTCCATTAAATCGGGTTTTGGCATTTCGACATTCCTGATGTTCAATGTTCTTGTCACTTACAAATCTCGATCCTCAAAATTCCATAAAGAAGTCGAATCAATGATCCAGATCATACCTTGATCTGACAGTTTAGATTACATCGCGATTTCACATATCGCGATATCGGGATTTCTGATGTCAATAATCTTTGACATGTTCAACTCTCGATCCCCGAAACTCTGACAAGGGCTGGAATCAACGGTCCAGATTCAACCTTAATTTGATGGCTCAGATTACATCGTGATTTCACATATCATGATAACGAGATTCCTGATGTAAATAATCTTTGACATGTCCAACTCTTGATCCCCAAAACTCCGACAAGGGCTGGAATCAATGGTCCATATTCAACCTTAATCTGACGGCTCATATTACATCGCGATTTCACATATCGCGATATCAAGATTCCTGATGTCAAAAGTCTTTGACATGTCCAACATGCGATCCTCAAAACTCCGACATGGTGTACATTTGTTGACGTCACATGTGTTAAATAACTGCCACATGTCACCCTGATTCGTGACTTACATGTGCTTGGCATGTTGAATCAGTCTGACACTTGTCATTACCTCGTTGTGCCACGTGTTCCTAGCTAACGTGGTTTGCTGATGTGAGTCGGATCGATGGTTCATATGTGATCTTGATTTGACAGCTCAGATTACGTTGGGATTTTTCTTATAGAGAAATCGGGATTCCTGTTGCATTATTTCTTTGACATCTCCAACACACGATCCTTGAAACTCCGATGGGGAGTTGGATCAATGGTCCACATTACCCCCTGAGATGGACGGTCCTCCTGCTTTCAGAATTTGTGAGCCCTCTACTCCTTGCACTTTTAAAGATCGTGCAAGTTTTCCTCAATCCAATGGTGGTCAGACCCTGCCCTCAGATCTAATGCCTGAGATCTATCCTCATCTTCAGCGTGCTCTTCTTGTCTTTATTCAAATCTGATGACCCTCATGCTGTCGGGAATTTTGGATGGGATCCACGATCATAAATGCTTATCAAGCCTTGGATCATTTTGTCAATGTTGCGTTGCCTTCGATCATTCGATCTTCCTTGACTTATCTTCTATTTGCCTGTTGATCATCACTATTGTACTCAATCCATCATTACTTATGTACTTTCTATCAATGACAAGCATTTGTTGTCTATTAAATATTTTCCATTCGTTGTCTGTTAAATATTTTCCAACATTGAAATGACTGATGCATTGGTTGCAATGATTCGAATGTGACTACATAATTTTGAATAGGCTTAACAATCCTTGATTCATATATATTAACAACATTTTTATTTAAAAACATAAATTAATTAAAGCTTAATGGTACAAAATTATATTGCATCGATTCATCTATGATTTGACAATCAATGTAACTCAAGGGTTGCAATCATGGATATAGAACAACTTACATGTCATCAACGACATTCTCAATTGATTCATTAGAACATTCTCCATCTCTACTACTGACAACTTGCTTACAATTTTCTGTTGGAAATTAAAATGAAGAAAAACATAAGGGAAAAGCCTTTCCACTTACTTTGATATTTTATGCACTTTCCTCATTGCTTTCATAATTAATATGCACATGTTGATTGTCATATTTGAGCTGTAACTGAGCTTCCTTCTCCAAAAAACATTCTATTGGTTTCTTTGAATGGTCAACATTGATTTCAACCATATAATCATCATCATACTGATCATACTTAGGTAGATCATCTAGGTAAGAAAATTCATCAATCATACACATTAGATCAGTTGATTTCTCCTTTGCAGGCTGATTTTGAATTTCATCATTGACCATGTTGTGAATTGAATACATAAAATAATCATTTTCTAATCTATGATACCAAGGGTGAGCTGCAAAATGCTTGGGAAAAATGAACATTTCTTTCTCTGTAACTAATGGAACATGATTCTTTTGGAAAACAAGTCCATTTCTCATGATAACTTTATTCTTCAATTCTTTGATTGTGTTGGTCAAAATGTCTAGTTTTGCTTCTGAATATTTTAGCTGCTCCTTTGTTGTTTTCTTCCTTTCTTCTCCCTTGATCTTTGACCTTTTGATCGGAAAATTAGCTTTGACACTAATTACACTCTCTTGCATCTACTTGAGTGTAGTGGTGTTCCTTTCTCTCAACTGAAATGCCATCTTTGGATCAAAGTCATTTGGGTAGTGTAAAAGAGATAAACCATGAGAAGGTTTTATATCAGCAAGCATTGAATTGTAAACTTGATTGAATCTAGCTAAAAAGTGTTGCATTGTGTTATCACATGAAGTTGTTTTGGGTCTTTAATCCCTTAGGTTTTAATTTTTATCCTCTAGTCTTTAGGTTTTCTTTATTTTTTCTTTATGATTTTCTTAGGTTAGTCTAAGCAAATAAAGACTTGGGTTTTGGCTCACCTTTTGGCCCACACATATGATTTTAGCCTAGGTTCATTTTATGGTTCATGTCTTTGACTCACCTTTTGACTTGACACCAAGCATTATCGACCCCATGATCCTAACGACCTGACAAATCACTACATCCACTCATGTTCTTTATCCTTTCTATGCTGTCCCTATGTCAGTTAAGGGGGTCAAATCAAATTTTGAAAAGGGCGCCTCCAACTCACTAGGAGTTTTCGTAGCGTACCTTTGTCCTATGCTCCTTTACCATAATTCACCATAATCAACTGATGTCATGTATCCCATTTTTTTCAGCGCCAAATTGTTTTTTTAAATGGAATATTTGAGATTTGGTCATTTATGAGCTTGCTAACTGTTTAGCAGTTTGAATTTTTCCTTCTAAGCTCGACGCTCCTGAAATCACTAGTTCAAACAAAGCTACAGATTGCGCTATGGAATCGATTGTTAGAGTTGTATTGGAGGTTGAGGTAGATGTAGTGGTTCCATAGCTCATTGCAGATATTCCATCATCAACCACAACCTCCAGGTATTTCATGAGTATTTTCAGTTGCATGGGAAAGTGCTAAGATACCCTGCCTCATATTTTGGTAGTGCATGGTGCTGAAAAATGAATCCTCTCTTATCCATTTGCATCTATAGCTCTTCTTCCACAAACTCCATAACCATTTTCCAACTAAATTTCACCTATACTAAGGTCAAGCCAATTTTCTTCTGAATATTGAATGCCCATTCTTTCACTTGGCCCTTGTGTTCACACTGAGGTACAGAAAGTTACTGCCAAAAATATGCTATGGATCCCTTGTATGTGTTATGAATTTTCCTTGGATTTGTAAGTGCCATATTCTCTATTCAAAAATATCCATGCATTAGCCTCTTTTATTCACTGTGTCATCCTTTGTTTTATCTCAAAATCTGATGTAAGTGAGGAGAATAACAGTCCCTACCCTTTAAATATTTGATGACCATTGTATGGTGGAATAAAACTGAGCAGTGCATCCCTGCATACCTTTCCTCAGAGTTTATTTTTCCCTTTTTTAAAATAAAATCCATCAGACCAGTCTATTTTTAATTCAAAGTGAGTTGGAGGAAAATCCTTGAGAGAGAAACCATTAGCCACTGTCAATTCTCATAGATCTTTGCCTATGTTTGGTTCCTTTACCCCTCATTACATAAAAAACTTTTATCCCCTTTTTATATCCATGGAGACACCTCAAAGGATTAAGTCTCACAAGGGTGGGAGTTTGGTCAGGAATGAACCTTCTGACATTCACCTATTTGATGTTGAGACAATGGTTAGGGAGGTTTTCCAAAGGGTTGGTTGCCTCTCATTTTGTCAAAACATGCAGAGGAAACACCCTAAAGTAGAAAGGAAGTTTTTGTTAGGGTCCTAACCCACACATAGGTAGATCAATATATTTGGATGTAATAAAGGTCAATATTAATAAGGCCTTTCAATAAAATAGAGTAAGGCAGATGTAAGAAGACCTAATAGAAGCTTCCGCTTCTAGAAGGATCTTCCTCTAGATGCTTCTCTTAATAGACATATTTAGTATAAATAAGGGTCGAGGGTATGAAAACCCTAGCTTGGAGATTATTGTAACAGAGCGATGCTTGACTGGAGGTTGCCCACTTGAAGAGGCCCATGAACATTGATTTATGAATCAAAATGCTATTTATGTTGTTGTTCTTATATCATTTCTGTGTTATTGTGGAGATTATGCTGGTTATATTACTGTTATCCTGCCATTTCTAGCATTTTATTTCTGTTTTGCATATTTATTATATCTGGTATCTTGCAAGTGGTATCAGAGCACTTTCCTTGGCATAAATTGTGGGAATTTGTTTTTCAGGGTAGAGACATATTCTGATGTTTTTAAGCCACAGAGATCTGTTGTTACATGCATAAACCTGCGATTGAGGGATTCATACACGTAGGAAATACAAGTGGTTCTTAAGATAACATCTGTTGGCCACCCTTGTAACCCTTGTTGGTACCCCTTCGAGTGGTAGTGTATCAAACAACACTTGTGTATGGATCAACCTAGATTTCCTAAAGCCCTCTTTAGATAAACCTATCGACCGCCGAACTGCTATAGTGTCATCGAGAACAACACTCAAGAAGATACTGTCTAGTACCTGGGTAGTCGAGTAGTATGCCTAAGGGTATGGTCTATCCTCCTTAGTTAGTGCCCTGAGATATTGGGTCGAGTACTACTGTTGGACCCCGCATGTATATCAGAGAGCTATAGCACAGGGAAAACCCTTGTCTGTAGAACCCTTGAATACCTAACCCTTGGGGGACAAAAAAATAAACAAATTAAAACAAACCAGATCTATTGCTACTCAATTGTGTTCAGGTTGCCAAGTAAATACACATTTCTTTTTGGTTAATCATTTGGGGATTTCATCACTGCAGTATTCTTTAGACCGAAGTATAACTCCGTAGGTGTAAAAAAAAAAATTATGGAAATTTTTTCACCATTATTTGAGACCTATTCCATTGGATTCATCTCTTCACCCTTATCACATTCATCCATATCATTTTCGGCAAAATTTTTGACCCCACCTGCCCCTTTTCAGTTCACCCATCCTCATGGCGCATACCCGTAGCCAAGATCTGGAAACTCGCTTCAACACCTTGCAATATAGTTTCCTCGAGACCCAAAAAGAAGTGAAACAACTCAATGTTATTGTTTCCTCCATCGATTCATCCATCAATACAACCATAAATAAAACCATATAGTCCTCAATGGAGGAAGTCAAACAAGAATTGAACACCTAGCTTGAATCTGTCTTTGCATCACTCTGCACCAAACTGAAGATCCCTATAGATGACCCTTTCTCTGAAGAACCTCCAAAGACCAAAGGTGAACATTCCTCTGATTCCCATACCTTTTAGCCCCATCACTTTCAACGTGAATTACACCTTCCAAGGGTGGATGTGACCAAATTTGATGGCTCATGTTAGGGACAATTCTTGTCATGGGCTCGAGATCATCCAGGTATGCAGGTTGCATGAAGAACGCCCAAGCGTAGCACGTAAAGCCTCATTTCAGGCTAAAAATCAAGCGAGCGAGCAGTCTGATTTCAACGGCAAGGGTCAATTGATGAAGCAGATCAATGGTCATCGGGATTTTGGGGATACCAAGTTGCTAGAGATATAGCACCAGAGATAGCACCTATATTTCAAGATAAATCTGGGCCAGTCGTCCATCTAAAGGACACACGGTGCACATCCGTGCTTTCGCAGTTTAGTAAATCAAGAATTTGAGGAAGAAACACATTGTGAACTCCCATTGCAAGAAATCCTGAGAAGATCGGGACCATTGATCAGAAAGACATGTGGCACAAGATCTGAGCCATGGGTGGGGAATTTCGGGATTTTCATAGTGAAGCTGCCAACGTCATCTTGGTCATTCGAAACAAAGGACGCGTGGCACAAGATCTAGTCACGTCGGCATTTCGGCATTCGAGAGTTCAAAGGGTAAGGGCTCCTCGTCATTTCACATCTCGAAACCCTGAACCCCGAAGTGTCGAAAGCGCCCAGAGTCGGGCCCATGGTTTTGGCACCTGCTCACAAAGGAACAGGCCTGGAGAAGGGGCGCTAATGTTTATCGCGTGGCAAGGCAGGTCCCGAAGCACCAAAAGCATCTCAGCAATCCATTCCGCAAGGGCACGTGGTGCGCGATTAGTCTCTTTTCCTTTTCTCCCATCGCGACTTTGAAACACAAGGAGCATCCCCCTCCCAGCCGAAAAATGCGAAATTTTGAAAGCGCCTTTGAATATAGGCACAGGGTCACAGCCCACGGTCACTTGGGGGCGATAGAAAGAACTGCGCAAAGGGCCAAAGTGCCAGGTTTAGCTGCAGAAGGGATCACTGCATCCTCCAGAGACCATTTCAGCTCGACCTCGATCTTGGTCCTCGCTAAAAATAAATGAAGGTGGATGGAGGTAGTTGAAACCTCAGCTCGAGCCATAAATGGAAGGTATGGGAGGCCTAGATAAATTAGCCCGTGGTACCCTTGCGCGAAGGTCCCCCCTGAAAGAGCCATGCTTAGTTAAGGTAGCGTCTGACAAAGGAGTTCAGGCCAAATTTGATTGAGGAGATGCCACACCTTGAAAGTCCTGAGATGCCTCTGCTGGGAAAAAGGAGAAGAGTATATGTAGGCATTTTTTCCATTTTTGTAAGTATCGATGGTAGAGAGAAGCTCCCGATTGTAAAGTTTTGACAAACTCTCTAGTTCTCTGGTTATGTATCGGTATGTAAGATTTATTGTTTTATGACAGAAAGTATTCTCACTCCATCTAGTTTTCGTCTGATGCTGAGAGAGTTTGTGAACGACTAATTTGTGCAAATTATTGCAATCATGTTATGATAAAGGATTTATCGTTGCATTGTTGTATTCTCCGGTGTTTTTCATTTGAATGTAAGAAGATCTTGCGTTTAGATGCCTTCTCCTACAGTCTGTTAGAAACCTGATGTTTACAACAGAACTTTGCATTTCTCTGATACAAGTCTTCCCCCTACTCACCCTTACTACAACTCACTGTCTGGAGTATTTCTAAGACCTCACTCGCCCATGCATGCCTGGCCTAGTTTCGGAGTTGAAAAAGTATCGTCCAAGTTTACGTCCATTCGATCATCCCTTTCATACATAATTGTGACATAAATTGATGGGTGTTGGGATCTGCTCCTGCTATAATCCAGGAGTGACTTCCGTCGCCAACATTTCTGGTACCGTTGTCGAGGACGAAGTTGAAGATTTTCCCTGGGCAGAATGAAATTGAGCCTCTAATTCTAAAGGTGCATCAGACATCAGAGCCCCTAAAGATTGCTACTGTGCACCTGGCGACTCCACTGTGGTGACTCTATTGTTTCCACTTCACTTTTTCAGCTGTGGCTATTGTTAGCACACCTGAAAGATAACCCTAAGGAGCTTTCTCGAGAAGGTTTTAGAAGTTGCTTTCTCAGCCTGAGAAGCTTCTTGGGGTAACGACAACGTTAAGATCTGGCCTTTGATGGTGAACAAGGACCAGGCATATTTGAAGCTACGCATCTTTCACCTGGCGACTTCATGATTCGAGGATCGATTGGCGACTCCACTGGTTCGATATGGAGAAAATTATGGCTCAAAGGTTTTCTTTCTATGACTTTTCCCAGATAGTTGGGTTTCCTAATGCACTTCCTGATAGAGACCAATGGGAATATTTCCTCCCTGAATTTCATGCAACAAGTTGGGAGGAACCAGCTGATCATTTACTGGACTTCCATGAGGCTATTCACCGACACAATATCACGCATGAGGATGTCAGGATTAATCTCTTCAGGTGTTCATTGAAGGGAGCTTATCTTGAGTGGTGTCGATCTCTTCCTGCTACGAGCATCCGCTTTTTAACAGGTTTTCATACAGCTTTCAATTCATTTTGTAAAGACTACTATCCAGCTGATTGTTTTTTTGAAAACTGTTGTGAGGAGTTTTCTTCGCTTCATGAAGCCTCTGCTGGCCCTGAAGACTAGGTCCATGATGAATCTTTTACTGTGGAGGAAAGCATTTGCCAAGAAAATATGGAGGTGTTGAATGATATTAATTGTGTTATCCCTAGAATGGAAGCATCTGACATCATATCATATGCCTCTATTCTTTTAGATGTTCATAACGATCAACATGCCTCTTGTGGAAATTGTGAGTTTATAGAGAAAATGTGGTCCATGGTATATGACTCACTTGGATATCAGGTTGAAGCAGATGTTCCTAGCAGCTCTGCTCATAATGATGAAGACCCCCTCTTTTTAAAAGAGGGGTTAGTTGTGGAAGAGGATTCTTCTCTTTTCCCCCAGGGGGTTTCTCACGATATATTTTTACCTAGGATTAAAGAGAAAAGGATTATGTATGAGCAGCCATAAGCAGTAGGTCCCACTGTCCCTGAAACATAAATTTTTTACGGGATCATTGTTCTGGAAGAGGGTCATATCAATGAAGGACAACTCCTTTTTGATGTATATTATAGTGATGATGAGCAACAAGCTTATCCTACATTTGATCACTATAAAGATACTGAAGAGCCAGTCAGCAAGCAAAACCACCCCATGGTGCCTATTTATGATGAATACGAATATGACCCGGGGGAGAGCCAAGAAGAGGAAAAGGAACCAGAGGAACAACTGAGCACATATTTCATTCCAAAGCCAGTCAACGAGCAGCTACCACCTGAGATCAGTGAGCCTACGTCAGTTTTCCACTCACCTGTGCTTATCAAAGATATTCAACCACATGTGAGAAGCTCTGTAGCAGAGGAGGCTTCCTGTCACAAATTTTCTGAAATTCGCCACTCATTCTATGACCCTGTCAGCGAATACATGGAGTGGCATGTCCTTTATGCCTTGGAGCCGCCCTATTCCATATCAACTTCACCCTGTGAGAAGAAGTTGAATAGTGTAGCCATTCTTCTGTCATGGTTACACCATCTACTGGTGATCATCGACAGAAAGAAAGAGCTTCCCTTAAGGAAGTTGCTTGATTGGCTATGGTGGAAGTCTTCTTTCACCTAGCCCCATGTGAAGTGTTTTATTAGTTTAGGATTGTATATAAATAAGCTCCTTTGAGCATGTATTTTATTTTGTTGCTTTTATTTTTCGACTTGTATTTCCAACAGCGGGATGTTTTGAGCCTGACTCCATAGCCCAACAACAACGCACTGAAGCTACGTAATGAGTTCTTAGAGCATCACAGGGATGAATATATCCCCCATGGAGCCTAATGTTAGCGAAAATTATTGTCTTGGGCTCGAGAGCATCCAGGTCTGCAGATTGCATGAAGAATGCCCAAGCGTAGCATGTAAAGCCCCATTTTAGGCTAAAAATCAAGCGAGCGAGTAGTCTGATTTCAACGACAAGGATCAATTGACGAAGTAGATCGACGGTCATCGAGATTTTGGGGCTACCAAGTTGCCTGAGATATAGCATGAGAGATAGCACCTATATTTCAAGACAAATCTAGGTCGGTCGTCCATCTAAAGGACACATGGCGCACATTCGTGCTTTCGTAGTTTGGTAAATCAGGAATTTGAGGAAGAAACACATTGTGAAATCCCGGTGCAAGAAATCCTGAGAAGATCAGGACCATTGATCAGAAAGACACGCAACACAAGATCCGAGCCACGGGTGGGGCCTTTCGGGATTTTCATAGTGAATCTGCCAACATCATCTCAGCCATCTAATCCAAAGGATGCATGGTGCAAGATCTAGTCATGTCGGCATTTCGACATTCGAGAATTCAAAGGGTAAGGGCTCCTTGTCATTTCACATCTCAAAACCCTGAACCCCAAAGCATCGAAAATGCCCAGAGTTGGGCCCATGGTTTTGGCACCTTCTCACAAAGGATTAGGCCTGGAGAAGGGGTGCTAACGTTTATCGTGTGGCAAGGTGGGTCCCGAAGCACTGAAAGCATCTCAACCATACATTCCATAGGGGCACATGGTGTGCGATTAGGCTCTTTTCCTTTTCACCAATAACGACTTTGAAAAACAAGGAGCAGCCCCCTCCCAGTCGCGAAATGCCGAAAGCACCTTTGAATCTAGGCATAGGGTCACAGCCCACGGTCACTTGGGGGAGATAGAAAGAACTGTGCAAAGGGCCAAAGTGTCGGGTTTATCTATAGAAGGGATCATCGTGTCCTCCAGAGACCAGTTCAGCTCGACCTCGATCTTGGTCCTCGCTAAAAATAAATGAAGGTGGATGGAGGTAGTTGAAACCTCAGCTCGAGCCATAAATGGAAGGTATGGGAGGCTTGGAGCAATTAGCCCATGGTACCCTTGTGGGCAGGTCCCCCCTACAAGATCCATGCTGAGTTAAGGTGGCGTCTGACAAAGGAGTTCAGGCCAGATTTGGCTAAGGAGACACCACACCTTGAAAGTCCTGAGACACCTCTGCTGGGCAAAAGGGGAAGAGTATATGTAGGAATTTTTTCCATTTTTGTAAGTATCGATGGTAGAGCAAAGCTCCCGATTGTAAAGTTTTGACAAACTCTCTAGTTCTCTGGTTATGTATCGGTATGTAATATTTCTTGTTTTATGACAGATAGTCTTCTCACTCCATCTAGTTTTCGTCTGATGCTGAGAGAGTTCATGAACGACCAATTCGTGTGAATTATTGCAATCATGTTATGATAAAGTATTTATCGTTACATTGTTGTATTCTCTGATGTTTTTCATTTGAATGTAAGAAGATATTACATTTAGATGCCTTCTCCTACAGTCTGTTAGAAACCTAATGTTTACAACAAACCTTTGCATTTCTCTAATACAAGTCTTCCCCCTACTCACCCTTACTACAACTCATTGTCTGGAGTATGTCTAAGACCTCACTCACCCATGCATGTCTGGCCTAGTTTCGGAGTTGAAACAGTATCGTCCGAGTTTACTTCCATTCAATCATCCCTTTCATACATAATCATGACATAAACCGATGGGCGTCGGGCTCTGCTCCTGCTGCAATCCAGGAGTGACTTCTGTCGCCAACATCTTGGACTCCACTGGTTGGGTAACCCAAATGGAACATTGTTTCTCTTTATACGGCATCAAAGATGACTTGGCCAAACTCTAGTATGGTGTTCTCCATCTAGATCAAGAATGTTGGCAATGGTGGTAATGGAGAAAAAATTCCCGTCAAGGGTATATTGCTTGGACCCAATTTGTGAATGAGATTTATGAATGATTTGACATAGACACCAACCATTTGGGTTGTTTGAAAAAGTTGAAATAATCCAGAATAGTAGAAGACTTCATAGTTTCCTTTGATCACCTGGATTTTCTAACAGAAGGCATGACTGATGCTTTCTTTCGAGAGTGTTTTATCAGTGGCCTTAAGGAGGATATTCGGGCCCATGTCCTCATGGCTCAACCCTCGAGTTGGGTGGAGGCTACTAAAAGAGATAAAGAATCACAACAGGTTGTATCCTCTAAAAACTGAAAACCCTCCTTTATCCCTCGCCCTAAAACCGTCACTCCCACTACTCCCTCTGCCCCATTAAAGATCCAAAAATTGACCAGGGCTGAAATGGATGAATTCCAAATAAAAGACCTTTGTTATAATTGTGATGAAAAATATTTCTTGGGCCACAAGTGTAAGGAAAAAAAGATTTTTATGGCCATCTCTGAGGATATTTCGGAAGAGGGTGTTGAAACTCCCCTTGTGTCTGAGCCATCTGAAATCACTGACATAACCCCTCCCTCAGACCCTCCCTAAGTAGAACCCATCATTTCCATCAATGCTCTCACTGGCTTCTCCACTCCCCAAACCCTCAAGTTAATCAATTACATCAAGGATCAGAAGGTCATCATTCTGGTTGATAGTGGAAGCACCCATAATTTTATTCATTATTGCATTGCCCAAGAAAATCATTGCTACATCCATGTTGTTAACAATTTCCAAATCATGATTTCCAATGGTGGTTCCATGAAATGTGGAGGGCGTTGTGAAAATGTGTGTCTCCAAATCGGTGACTACCACCTAAAATCCCATATGTTTGCTATCGACATGGGTGGTTATGAGATTGTGTTGGGTGCAAACTAGCTAAGAACTTTGGGTCCCATTCTCATGAATTTTAAGGCATTAAAAATGCAATTCAACCAGGAAGGCCACCAATATAAATTCCAAGGCATCACTGATAGTTCACTTGAGTTCATTAGTTCCCATCGCATGGAAAAGCTGCTCAAAAAAGGTCATTCTGGTGTCATTGCCCAACTCCATGCCGTACAAGCAACAGAGACAGCCCCGGTGCCATAGGAACTCCAAGCCCTCCTTTCTAAACATCAAATGGTATTTTCCACTACCCAAGGACTCCCTCCTTCCCACGGTGCTCATGATCATTCCATTCCCCTTGTACCCGGGAGCCTTCCTCCCAATATTCATCCATATCACCACCCCTTTTCACAAAAAAATGAAATTTAGAAGATGGTCTAGGAACTCCTTAATGCAGGTGTTATTTTCCCTAGTACGAGCCCTTACTCTTCTCTTGTAGTCATGGTCCTAAAGAAAGAATGTTCTGGGATAATGTGTCTTGACTTCCGTGCCCTAAAAAAACTGACCATTAAAGACAAATTTCACATTCCTGTCATTGATGACCTCCTGGATGAATTGAGTGGCACCCAATTCTTTACTAAACTTGATCTTCGCTTGGGCTATCACCAGATATGTATGAAAGAGGCATAAATTCCCAAGACGACCTTTCACACTCACGAGGGCCACTATGATTTTTTGATCATGCCCTTTGGCTTGTGTAATGCCCCCTCCACCTTCCAAAGCCTCATGAATCATGTCTTTCATCCCTTTCTCCGTCATTTTTTCTTAGTTTTCTTTGATGATATCCTCATCTATAGCAAAACCTGGACAACCCATCTTACTCATGTGGATCAAGTTCTCCATCTACTCTCTCAGCACCAACTTTTCCTGAAATAGTCTAAATGTGCTTTTGGTGCCTAAGAAGTAGAATACTTGGGTCATTTGGTTGGAAAGGATGGCATCAGGGTGGATCTAAAAAATATTGAAGCTATGCAAGACTGGCCGCACCCAAAGACTCTCAAAATTTTGCATGGATTGTAGCACCTCTCACTTTTCTTCTCAAAAAGAACTCTTTTACTTGGACTCCAGTCGTTGCTCAAGCTTTTCAAACCTTGAATATGACCACGTGCACCACTCCAGTTCTGGCCCTTCCTGATTTCAAAAATACCTTTGTGTTGGAATGTGATGCCTCGAGGAAAGGAATCGACATTGTCCTTATGTAAGAGGTTCGACCTTTGGCCTTCACTAGAAAGCAACTATTTGAAAGGAATCTGGGAAAACCCATTTATGAAAATGAAATGTTGGTTATTATGCATGCGGTTGATCTGTGGTGCCCTTATCTCTTGGGGCAACGCTTCCAAATTAAGACCCACCATCAAAGCCTCAAGTACTTTATGGAACAACACATTTCCTCCCAGGAGAAACAAAAATGGGTGACTAAGCTCTTTGGATATGATTATGAGATCATTTACAAGAAGGGAAAAGACAATGTAGTGGTAGATTCATTGTCCCGAAAATATGAAGAAGAAGGATCCCTTTTTTCTCTTTCCTTCATTGTACCCGATTGTCTCCAAGCTATGCGCCAGGAATGGCTTCAAGATCCCGAATGTTTGCATCTGATCCAACAATTGCAGACCAATGCTCCGGCTCCCCTAGGATACTCTTGGCTCCAGGATGAGCTTCGATACAAATGTCGTTTGTATTTAAGTAAACAATCAAAGCTTAAATCCACGGTACTTTTTGAGCTTCAAGCTACACCCACAGTGGGGCACTCAGGGTTCACCAAAACATATGACAGGGTCAAACGTTCTTTTTTCTGGGATGGTATGAAATAGGACATTCATAATTTTGTCGTTGAATGTGAGGTGTGTCAATGCAATAAGGGAGAAACATTCAAATATCTGGGCACACTAAAACTGCTTCCGATTCCACCTGTTATTTTGAAGGATATCTCTATGGACTTTATTACCGACTTACCCAAATCAGGGAATAAATCAGTCATAATGGTGGTTTTGGATCACCTTTCCAAGTATGCTCATTTCTGCGCTCTTCAACACCTAATTACTACATCCATGGTGGCTCAAATTTTCATGGACCAGGTTTTCAAGCTTCATGGCATGCCGCACTCTATTGTTTCTGATCGTGACCCAACTTTCACAAGAAATTTTTGGCAAGAACTATTTAAGCTACAGGGCACCCAATTTCATCTCAGCATAGCTTATCATCCCCAGACTGATGGTCAAACGGAAGTTGTCAACAAGTGTTTGGAAACATATCTGAGGTGTTTTTCCTCTAAAAAACAACATCGGTGGGCTCAATGGTTACCCCTAGTCAAATGGTGGTACAACACTTCCTACCATACAACTACTCGCATGACTCCTTTTGAAGCGGTATATGGATAGAAGCCACCTTCAGTTCTCTCATACTTACCGGGTACCTCAAAGGTCCAGGAGTTTGACCAAAAACTTACAGTTTGAGAGGATATTCTTTGTACCCTTAAAGAGAACTTGGTCATGGCATAGAATATCATGAAGCAACAAGCATATCAAGGTCACTCTGAATGTCAATTTGCAGAATGGGATCAGGTGTTTCTGTGATTGCAACCATACAAGCAAAGTTCCCTCAAGGTCGAGCATTGTCAGAAGCTAGCGCCCAAATTTTATGGTCTTTATACCATTATCAAGCATGTGGGACAAGTCGCATATCAGTTAGCTCTACCCAATCAGTTGAAGCTACATCCTATTTTTCATGTTTCATGCTTAAAGAAGGTGATTGGAACTAGGTGCCAAATTCAAACCAACCTTCTAGAGTTAGTTGAAGAAGGATCCATTTGGCTACAACCAGAAGCAGTTTTGGACCAGTGTGAGTGTCGCCTGTGTTAGAGAACCATCAAGGAAGTGCTAGTCTAGTGGAAAGATATGACTCCAGCAGATGCCACTTAGGAACCAACTACCATTCTGCAATAGTTTCCACATCTCAAGCCTTGAGGATAAGGTTGTTTTTAAGGGGGCGGACATGTTAGGTTCCTAACCCGCACATAGGTAGATCAATATATTCGGATGTAATAAAGGTCAATATTAATAAGGCCTTTCAATAAAATAGAATAAGGCGGATGTAAGAAGACCCAATAGAAGCTTCT